>JBCFYV010009790.1:0-37445 GCA_039000515.1 Timema cristinae | reverse complement strand
TTTTGTTTTATTAGAAATGGTTAAACTTAACAGTCAAAACCTTAGCTCAGTCCGTAGCTTGTCTGCCTACTGAGCTAAGGGTCCTGCGTTCGATTCGGCAAGACCGAAAATTTATTTTTGGTGAAATGTGGGTTGTTCCCCTTTAAAAGTGATAAGTTAATGGCATTACGTAATTTGACCTTTTATATTTCTCTTCATTTAAAATTTTTATGTTAAAATTTCAATATGCTCATGACGTGTATTTAGAGAATGATTGAGATTTTATTACGTAGAAGATTAAATTGTAGTGTTATTTTATTTATGTTTTCCAAACAAGTATGTCATAAAAAAAGGCCTTAACTCATGTTACCCTGATCCAATCCTAAGGGGGGAGATATAATCCTCCTCTCGCACATACCAAAGTCAATAAATGGTGGGCCCTGGTGGTCTAGCGGTTATGGTGTCAAAACTTCCGCGCTGAGGGCCCGGGGTTCAATCCTCGGTCCCGGCACAGATTTATCTGCTTACCAAACCCTTCCTTCATCTCTTGACAAGACGTGTATTAATCAAACTTGTGATTTGTGGAAATGCCAGGCCCCCACCGTGGTTCGGATCCCACGTTAAGCTGTAGGCCCTCCATTTCATTCACAACACCTAACTTACACATTGCGTAAGTGCGTATAACCGAATGTTAGTAAGACGCGGTGCTAATAAATAAATAATACAAATAGCATGGTATTTATTTATGTCCAGCAAATAGGGAAACCCAATGCATTGTAAATTCCGCAGGTGAGGAAAAACAAGCGAACCGTTTGACATATATACGCTATTCAAGTGAATAATCGGTTCTGTCACAAATTTATAGAAACCTATTCTAAATATTGGTAGTGGTAGTGGAAATCCAAAGGGAGAAATAAAATGTCTTCAATACTTTCGACTTTCTCGGATGAATCAGCAAACACTAGCAGAATCTAGAATTATTCCAAATCCCCCTAAGGATTCGTTGGTTATAAATCACCAACGGCGTTCCTCATGCCAAAAAGAAGGAGCGTTTCGGTGAAGATTTTGGGAAATGTAGGTCTTTGTAACAACCACACCCTCGCGGTAAAGTGTTTGTTGTAAAATTACTAGTCAGGAGAAAAGAGAGACTCAAATATGGCCGGTATCAGGAAAGTATCCCTGTGCAACAACATTGGAGGGGAGGATCAGGCGGCAAAGATCAAGGCAAATGACCACTCCTTTCAAACAGTGAAAGATCTATGAGGTTCCACTTTCACCATTATTGTATTGGCAGTGTTTCTCTTTATTTGTTTATTGTAAATCAATTATTTAACTAATAAAAGTAGGACCTTCGTTTATGTGCACCCTTTTCGTGAGCTATGCACATAGATGTTTTGGGGATGATGAAACAAAACCAGTATCTTTTATAGGGGCATTTTTTCATGTAGCATTAATCTTGTTTGATATTAAAAAACTGGCGTTTAATTTTTTTTTGTGTAAGGGTAAGATTAGTTCTATCAACTTACAAGGTCTCTTTTTTTGTGCATGCGACTCTCCTACCCCCTTCATTTCTACTGCAGGTGTGCCAACTTTGCGACAAGGTGTTCTCTCTAGCCCAGGGGCACTTCTCCATGGGACAGGAACATGAAAACATGAAACAATACAATTACTGTTTTAAAAGATTAGAACATTTAAGCTATTTAGGAAGCGCTGTAAATTTCCCAAGAGACCCAATGGCACTGGTTCGCGTTGGCTCTTAGCATTATTAACTGCGCATTGGCAGTTTGGGATCAGTTTATATTTTGGCTGACAAATCCGGCTATATGAAGTTTGAAAAATACCGTGAGCTTGACCATGATACGTAATCCTTGCGTGCCTGGGCTTTGAGATCTTCTTTTCGGATTGTATCTCCAGGACTTTCTTCTCTAACCTTCCATTTTGGTAAGGCCCGAGACCAGGCGGAATGCGGACCTTGCAGTTGACGCATAGGTATTAGGAGACTCGCATGGGTTGTTGAGCTCATGTCCACAATACCGCATCAGGTTGGTTACCCACGGCATCGCAGCTTCGTCTGCCCAAAAATTCAGGGCACTGAAAACAGCGCCGAGGGTAGGGAATTCGGCCGGTCCTGAGCACGGTGGAAGCCTGCTCGGACCTCCTTCGGAAGGGTAGGAGTCGCAAAAGTGTGGATATACGTATCCGTCTTCTTTTCTTGTCCGTTCTTTTTTGAGTAATATTACGGTAGACCTCGGTGACATGCTGAGGGAAAAAGCTCCTCACTGTTTCTAAAATGAATACGCATCAGTCGAGGTCATAACAAGTGACCCACTCCCTTGCATACTTTGAGGATAACCTGTGAGGTTACACCTTCACCGGTATATCGAGACGTATTGGCTTCATACGGTATTTTAGTGATTGCCATTAATTTTGATGACTGAATAATCTGTTTTTGTTTGTTTCATTATTAGTGCCTTCACGCAGTTTTCTTATTGAGACGTTTCAGGACTGTGCTGCACCAGTTATCACTCTTTCGAGGATAAATGGGACTTACTCGCTTAAGGATTTCATTTTCCTCTACTCGAGACTTACCAGGATGAGCGGGGATGGGGCCTCACAACTTCCTGGAACTTTTTCTTGTTTAAAGGGTCTGGACGGCCTTAACAGTTTCCGGCTCTTTTCATTAATACGGCCCTGTGAGGGGCCGGGCAAACGAGTTGCCAGCGGGGGTTTGTCGGCACAGTACGTTGCTAGCGGACAGATGAGTCGTCAGCGGTGACAAATGGAGGGGGCCATGCTTTTTTGGGGACACCTGCCAATACTCGGGATCGTAGACCCAGGGTGATCCAAAGTTGGTATCTACCACTGAGGGCTCTGTTAACCCTCATGGCGGAAACCCCACCTCGACGCTAGAAATGACAACCTTAGCGTGGGGCTGGCGACAGGAGTGAGGTCATCGCAGCAAGTGGGTGCAGGAAAGTTGCCAAATTTTACGTCCGGGCCTTCGTGAACGACAAACGGTTACTTTTCTCGAGGTAGGGTACCGGTTAATGTTATCCCTAAGGCCTCTCTACCAAGATATTACAACCGGCGCACTTTCATTCTGGAGCTCAAAGGCAGTGGTAATCAATAATAAACAGAGAATAGCGGGTTAGGTTGCCAAGGTCGTCAACGGAAAAGGCCAAAGGTCTGTGCAGGATGAAGGTGGGGGAAAGGAAGAAAAAGGTAAGGGTTAGATAAAGCGAAGGGGGAATGAGTGAAAAATAGGTGAAAAGTAAAGGAAGAAGAAAATGATGTGAAAAGCGAAAGATATAGGATAGGTTTGTCCCACACGAGGTACGTCTGCACAGATGCCTCCCCTTTTAGTGCTTCTTACGACAAAGCTGGGGTTAGCGGGGACTATTCTTAACCCCGTCATCGAAGGGGGTCATAGATTGTTGACAGCAGAGAGTTGTGTCTGCCGTTCAGCCTGTGGAGACTCGATGAACTACAATAAATTGGTAGTCATTCCACAAAGGGGCTTGAACGGGACAGGAAGGGTGGTACGTTTGTTCCCACAATGCCATTTATTGCCAATGGCGAACAACGAACCAGCTTAAAATAGAATACTGACCTGGGGCCACCCATTTTCTTGATATAAATCATAGGTATAAGGTGTTGTTTCACCTTACCCGATTATGTCTATCGACATAAAATGTAGCTTTAAAACAAGGGTGAGGTTACCACGGAACCCCCAGTTAAAAAGAGGTTTTTAAAATGCCGTACCGCCATGTGGTTATCGTACGCTTTCTCCAAGTCAAGTGAAAAACTGCCAAAAGATGCTGTTTATGGTGAAGAAAGGCGTCACGAACTGCGTCTCGAGACGGACGAGATGATCCTCCGTAGATCGGTGCGGTAGAATATCCAATTGAATATATGATAGTAGATTTGCGGGATTTCTAAATTACCATATTAATCGTTTATTTATCATTTTTCCAATATTTTGCATACACAATAGTTAAGGTTATCGGTCTATATACTAGTTGGTTCTAATTTTTCCTTGCCACGTTTATATAGATGTTATAATTGTTGCTTGCCTCACAGTGTTGGGAACTGACGAGATTCCCAAACACTATTGTAGAAGGTCAACAGACATGCTCGTACTGCAGGGGTAACTGGCAGCAAATTTCTAATTAATGTCGTCGGGGCCAGAGCTGTGCTACCCGCCTGGGAATGGCATAGGTCAGTTCATCTTAAAGTAAAGGGGGGAGTTGTATCATCACCTGGACTCTGACCAAAGTCATAGAATGGCGCTCTATGTTCCGCTTAATGCGCTGCAAAACTTCATTGAGTAGCTTGCAGTGTTGATATGGCGGTGAAAGAGAGCCCAATAATTGGAGACCTACCACAGGGGAGGAGACTAGCGTACCTTTTGGACATGAGGGCAGGTATGTATTGATGATATTTTTGCTACTACGTAATTTACGGAATTAGTCCCCAAACCTTAGTTGTGGGAGTGAAATTGTAAGGGTAGTTATTAAAACTGTCTACAAGGGACTATCTTTGCTTTCACGAATGATACGGCGAGCTCGAGCACGCATAATCGAATGATTCTAGATTATCCAAGGTTTGGACGCCGATGGAAGAGACCGTAATGCTCTTCGACAGGTCAGAAATGGCCAAATTTAATCCTCGTTCCTCACCAGGGAACTGGATGGTGGCGGGGGTGGTGTTTGGCGAGGATTTAGGTTAGATTCACTCGCCGCCATGATGACCGTCGAAGTAAAATGGGCAATTATTAACATCGAACGTCCGGAGGAAAGGGGTTTGTACAAATACGGCGAGCTCGCGAAAATTTATCCCAGTCAGCACGTTTAAGACCCATTGTGGTGCACGTGCTATAACGGGAGGGGTCTTAAATTAGGCGACAAGCAAAATGGGAAAGTGATCGCTGCCACATAGAGCAGATGTGGGATCCCTCCCATAGGAAGTGGGCAGCGATCCCAGGGGCTACATAGAGTTAGGCGATGGCAGTGGAATACACCATTAAAGGTGGAAAAGTGTGTCTGGGTCCCGGTGTTCATTAACACCATGGTTTCCCGTGACAAGAATATCCTTCCATCCTCCCGCGGGCGTCTGTATTATAATTGACCCCCACACCAGGTTGTGTGCGTGAAAGTCCCCCAAGTATAATATAGGGGGCGGGAAATTGTTTACAAGAGGGGCCTCTAGGCTCCTCTTTGAAAAAACGTTCACCTGGTGGGATGGTAGATGCAGTTACAGTTACTTCTATAGGTAGGGAGACTCTGACCCAGCGATCACTCGGGAGTCAGTTACAATATTTATGACTTATTATATATTTTGCTACGTGCAATCAGTTAGTAAGCCACACCTCCGCTAGCCCGCTCGAAGAAGCTTGTCGGTACGATATACATCGTACCCAACGAAGCATCGGGCTGTCAGTTGGGCGGAAGTGGGTCTCTGCAAAACACAATATGGAAGGATGCAGGGAAGAAAGAACATTATTAGATTAATTTCTTACACGAGCATAAAAAAACACCTACAATTCCATTGTAGTAGCCGACATATGTATTAGTCTTGAAATTAATTATCCTCGCAATCCATTTCACTATCTTTAAGAATAAAAATTTGTTGAGGCCCTTTTTAGGCCCTCTTTCCTTTCCCAGTCTCTCCTGTACCTCTCGCTTCAGGAGAGGCTTCGGCTTAATTTGGACGAGGACTGTGGTAGTCATGATCCTTTGTTTTGTTCGAAGGCATTTAAGGCCTTCGACGCTTTTTTAATAAAAATTTTTTCGGCGGTCTCTCGCGGGTCCTTCTTCAAGGCACCAGTGGACTCGCCATTAGCGGCATCAACTGTTCCGCTACTCGTCCCACACCGGAAAGCCCAGTGGGTGGGAGTGAGAGGCTCACAACGGCAGCCTTGTTTTAATGCCCCGAGGGGCGGGACCCGGGGGGGTTTTCCGAGGCAGGGCTCGGGGAGGTGTTCCCGAGGCGGGCTCGGGGGTGTTCCCCGAGGCGGGCTCGGGGGTGTTCCCGAGGCGGGCTCGGCGGTGTTCCCCGAGGCCGGGCTCGGGGTGTTCCCGAGGTGGGCTCGGGGGGAGTTCCTCGAGGGA
Source organism: Timema cristinae (assembly GCA_039000515.1). Taxonomy (NCBI): domain Eukaryota; kingdom Metazoa; phylum Arthropoda; class Insecta; order Phasmatodea; family Timematidae; genus Timema; species Timema cristinae. The sequence continues at coordinate 31,356 of JBCFYV010009790.1, read as the reverse complement.
TAGGTCTCATCGGGGGTATAGGTGGGGAGGACGATGCGTTGTGGCGGTTTGGCCTCCTTTCAATTTAAGGCGCCACAGAAGTTGCGCGGAATCACATAATTGTTCGAAGAAGAGACCAATGGCACTGGGTCGCGTTTGGCTCCTTAGACAATATTAACTGCGGACTATGGCAGTTGGACAGTTTATATTTTGACTGACAATCGGCTATATGAGTTTGAAAAAACCGGAGCTGACTGATACGTATTTCCGTGCGTGCCTGGGCAATGAGTTCTTTTCGGATAGTATCTCCAGGACTTTCTTCTCTACCTTCCATTTTGGACAGGCCCGAGACCTGGGGCGGAATGCGGGACCCATTGCAGTTGACGCAGATTTAGGAGACTGCCCATGGTGTTTCGTGAGCCTCCTGTCCACAATCCGCACAGGGTTGGCTTACCACGGCCCATCGCTCAAGCTTCGTATGCCGAATTCTGGCACTGAAAACTGCGCCGAGGGTTAGGGGACATACGGACCGGACCCTGAGCACGTGGAAGCCTGCTCGGACCTCCTTCGGAGGGTAGGAGTCGCAAAGGTGAGGGATATTACGTATCAGTCTTCTTTTCTTGCAGTTTTTTTTGGTATATACGGTAGAACTCGGGTGACTTGCTGAAGGGGAAAGCTCCTATCAGATATCCTCAATGCCTACGCAGTCGAGGTCATAACAAGTGACCACTACCTTGCAAACCATTGAGGACCTGTGAGGTTCCACCTTCTCCGGTATATAGATGAGGATGTCGTACTTGTTTCTACATAAACTGTCGGTATTTTAGAGATTGCCATTACTTTTGATGACTGAATCTGTTATTGTTGTATCATTATAGTGCCTCACGCAGTTTTTTTATTGATACGTCTAGACGTGTGCCTGCACCATTTATCCTCTTTCAGAGGATAAATGGGCTTACTCTCTTAAGCTTTTCATTTTCCTCTACTCGAGACATTACCAGGAAGCGGGGGCTGGGGCCTCACAACTTCCTGGACTTTTTCTGTAAAGGGCTGGACGGCTTACCCGTTTCCGGCTCTTATCATTATACGGCCCTGTGAGGAGCCGGCAGAGTGTTGCCAGCGGGGTGTGCGTTACGTTGCTAGCGGAAGTGATGGTGTCAGCGGTGTCATGGAGGTGGAACATGCCTTTTTTGGGGACAACCTGCACAATACTCGGATCGTAGACCCTGGGTGATCCAAGTTGGGTTCTACCACATAGGCCCTGTTAAACCCTCCTGGCGGGAAAACCCACATCGACGCTAGACATGACAACCTTCGCGTGGGGCTGCGCCTGGAGAGAGGTCATAGCAGCAAGTGGGTGCTAGGAAAGTGCACATTTTATCGCTCCGAGGCCTTCGTGAACGCAACCGGTCTTTTCTCGAGGTAGGGTACCCCGGTTATTTCATCCCTAAGGCCTCTTCTAACAAGATATTACAACCGGCGCACTTTCTTTTCGGGAGCTCAAGGCTGTTGGATCCAATATAAACAGAGAAATAAGCGGGTTAGTTGCCAAGGTCGTTACAACGGAGAAAGGGCCATAGGCCTCTGTGCAGGATGATCGGTGGGGGAAAGGAAGAAAAGGTATGCGATAGTTATTAAGCGAAGGGGGACGAGTGAAAAAAAGGTGGAATGTAAAGGAAGAAAAATGATGTGAAGGAAAGATATAGATAGGTTTGTCCCACACGAGGTACGTCCTGACAGAGCCATCCCCTTTTAGTTCGCTTCTTACGACAGCAGGGGTTACTGCGGGACTATTCTAAACCCGTCGCAGGGGGGAAGAATTAATATTGATAATAAAGTGAAAAATTTTCATTTTTCATATAAAAGATAATTGAGGGGGGTAGGGGCAACCAAACATGTGGATAAATCTCATTTGAACGACAAAATATGCTTGTATGGTCGCATTCCATAACACGTGAACTACAAGTTGTTTTTAGTCAGTCAAGACCTTGGGGATAATTAATATCCATGATATTTTACTTATTTTTTATTGCTAGATTTCACGATTTTATAGAGGTTTTGAATAGTGAAAATATCCTATATAATCAATGAGATTTATCATGTTTTTGCCAACGACCCCTATAATTATGAATGTAATGCAAGAATAGACCTAACACACAAGTGTTTTAAAAAAATATGTTTGCGTTTAGAGTAATTATCTACTAACCATGTTTTCTAAACCCAACAAATAGTATATTAAAGTTTGTTGAGACAAGGGACTATTTAATGAAACTTAAAAAAAAGCTTTTTGATTTAAATTCATGTGTTTTGAACTGTTCATTATTTTATTGAACCGAGCAAGCAGTTGATTGTTCCAAGAATATACAATGTAGTGACCTTTTATAAGATTTAATTTTTTCCTTTTAAAAACCTCAAACACTCAACACTTATAATAATTCAAATACTTTTGTTTTTTTGTACAATAAAAATGTTCAAGACAAGGAGCTCCCCGTGTGTATCCCAAGGGGGAGGGGGGTTAAGGTAGTCTATTTATAAGAATAAGAGAAGTTACCGAACAAAAACCATAATATTTTGAAAAATAATTAATTCAAAATTGTTTTGACACCCTTAAGGGGTAATGCGAGGGAAAAGTCTTTGTTTTTGCCAGTTTTTTATTGCAAACAATTCTTTTGATTAAAATAAATCTTAGATTTTCTACTGGAGAAATATTAGACTTTAATTTTCTTCAAATGGTCTATATTAACAATATTATTATTGTACCGCTTCTTACTACCTGGTCGGGTTATATGCAATCTACGTAATGTGTAATGGTAGGGTGAATTTGTGAGATTAAAATGAAGGGACTACAGTTTAACGTGGGAATCCGAAAACACGGTGGAGGGACCATGGCATTCACACTTTCACAGTAGTTGGTTAATTCACGTCTTGTCAGAGGTGAAGGAAGGAATTGGAAATCAGATTAATCTGTGCCGGGGAAGAGGATTGAACTCCAGACCCCCAGCACAGAAGTCTGATACCTCAACCCCTAGACCACCAGATCACTTCTCAGAATTTTTGAACATCTGTCAAGGGTGTCCTGGAATTTACGAGATTTGTTTTCTCTTAATTCAAAAAAATTGTTTTTCTAATTCCACTCTAGTCATGACAGTTATTAACACTGTTGTATAAGCATTGGGAAGAAAATTGAACTCCGTATGATTTTACTGATGTAATATTTTATTTTGGCCACAATAAAAAAAAGTGGCTATAAAAACCGCAAACACTCCAGGATTTTTCAGGTTCACTACATCCACCCATCTCAATGTGGGGATTCCACTTTTAAGTTTACCTAAAGACCAGGAACAATAAGATTACAAACAACGTCATGGGTTAGGCTTGGGCGTAGGGAATGTAGAAATAATTGAATATATCAGAGCTCATGGCACTCTGTACAGACAATATTATTATCAGCAAAGAGAACTATTTCCTCAAAAGGTTTGACGCAAACAATCCTTAGTGTACATCCGTTGGCAGCGTAACATCCAAGGCCATTCCCGCCCCCCCATTTCCGCGATACCAAGCATTGTCAGTAGTAATACGTTCACTATCTTCCTTCCTGCAAGAATCACAGTCTCGAGGACTTTATTTTCCCAATTCTTTTCATGCGTACTATTTTTTTTAAACTAATTTCTTATGTGTTATTTATTTCCTGTCGAGCTCTGTATCAAGAAAACCGCCCAAGTATTGTATGGTCGCATCTCCAGCTCAGTCTGTGATAAACTTCTTTACGGATTTTAGTGTCTGTTATCACACTGGGTTATTGTGACTAAACAGCGACCTTGGACATAATGTCGACCATTTCTGTCAACAAATGGGGCTAGCATTTTAGTCTATTTTCTTTATAAATTAAAAATTGATTCAACGATGAGAAACATTTAGTGTTTTTTAAACATAAGATGGGGGAGTGAAGAAGGAAAAAAAAACAAACACAAATTACTTTGCTACGAAGATCGGATGAGAGAAAGACTCTTTTGCTATACACACTTCGATCAAGGCATCCCAAATGAGGGACATGCCCCTACTCGCCTTATTTAATCTTCGGTGTAAGTAAATTAAAACTCATGCGCTAGAACATAAAAACAGTTGTGTTCATATAAACGTCTGACTCAACAACCAACTTCAGTAGATTCGTAGCTTCCTTTGGGTGCTGACTTAAGCTCACAGCTGGACTTTGACTGTCAACATTTGGTATATACTAAATTTTGACACTGTCAGAACTTGGTGGCCGTGCGTCTAAAGCTTATTCTACTCTAGTGGGTAGAACGCGGTGGGTTTTAGCCGCTAGCGTACGCCAACAAAAATCTTTATTTACAATCTGACTGTCAAAACGCGACTGTTTAATCAGCTACTTACAATAAAACGCTAATGATTCTTACAATAGTGATTTATTGGCGCGGTTGTTGCTTCAACTTTTACGAATGGTTTTAAATGGACATTTGTAGGAGGCTGGCTGTTATTGCGGATGTATTTGTATAGAGGAAAAAATCGCAACAAAAACTGCGTCAACAAAAGAGAGTTGGTGGATCACTCACCACTTTATACGAACCGTCTCTCAAAAGGACAGTTTCATTACTATGTTTATGAATCACAGAATGTACCAAGTGAGTTAATTTTGTACTACAAATGTATGTGTTTAATTTAATGGAACTTACTTGGTTAGTTATGAAAATATTGCAAAAAACCGTGTTGTTACCTTCTTGAGGAAGAGTATTTATTGTTGCTGCTGAAGCTTGTGGACATTGAGGACAACTGCCTGTTTATGCCTGGTGTAGTTTGATTCGAGTTTCTACGCTAGGTGGTATTAACTTCACCAGAGGTTTAGCGGTCAAAATGCGGGCTAGACGAAACTTATTTCTTCTTGAACACAGGGTTTCTTTCGAATGCGTTGCTAGCGTTTTTAAATGATAGAAGTTAACCGCTAGTCTAGAATAGGCATTAAGGTGGGGTGCTAGGGAGCGCAAGTTTAGTGCATTAATTTTACAGTTTTTATAGCACAAAACATTTTTTGGCCAAAATAAATCAAATATTTCTTCTATAGAATCTAGAGTTTTAGTTTTCTGCACATGCTAATTCTCAAACCGTTGTTGATTATCTGTCATGAGCATGGCGGAATGTGGTGACAAACTTTTTTAAAAATAATGAGAAAAGTTTGTCACCAATTCTGCCATGCTCATGACAGATATTCAACATCTGTTGAGATTGCATGTGCAAGAAAACTATACTCTATGATTATATAGAAGGAAATATTTGATTTATTTGGCCAAAAGATGTTTGTGCTATAAAAACTGCCCTTAACTCACGCTCACTAGCACCCCACCTGAAGTGTGGAAAAAAATAACCAAAAATTGGGGGGGGGAATATAATACAATAGTTGTAAACAACTAACGTGGCGCGTGGTCTAACGCGCCTCTCGCAATAGGTTGACTACAAACGACGGGTAGATCGAGGTTTGTTTCCATTAATGGTATTCCACTGACCTTTCACACATAACCTCCACTATCCATAACAATCACTAGGTTATTAGTTATAAGCCGTATAACCAGAACAGTAGTAAGGTGCGGTGCTATAAAAAAACACCAGTTAATGGGTGACGATCACAGATGTCTCCGTGCTGGAAAAGGCCCTAAGGGTCACGGGTTTCATTTCTCACTGGGACAAGATATAACGCTTTAGAACTGAAAAGAGTATGATGTTTTGGTTTTTTGTTGTACTCGTGTTCATGTTTCAGGTACTATATAAAGAACGTAGACGTGTTTCTTAACTGGGAGTACATTTTTCTTTTTTGGGAAGTCTTAGCTCACGTGATCATCATTAAAGGAAGGTAATGTGAAAAGAAAACCATATCATCTCGCCAATTTTGCTCGAATAATGAGTAAAAACTTATTCCTAAAATTGCGAGCGACTTGATGCTAATATTATGGAAATACTTTATATTTATTATTATTATTATTATTAGCACCGCGTCTTCTACCGTTCGGGTTATTTTACGGCACTGTCGCTATTGTGTAATTGGGTAGGGTGATTGTGAGATTTTAACTGGTAGGGCCTACAGTTTAAGTGGAATCCGAACCACGGTGGAGGCCTGGCATTCCCCACATTCCCAAGATGTCTGGTCGAGGTGAAGGAAGAGTTTTGGTACTCAGATAAATCTGTGACGAGACCGTGGATTGAACCCCAGAACCAGAAAACAGAAGTCCGACACATTACCCTAGACCACCAGGTCACCTTTTGAAAATACTTTATAGACTATGTGTATGTGAACTAGAGTGGTCTTATGCATAAAAAAAAAAATAGGGTTGCACGTAAACAAATGTATAATAGCATGCTAAAAATCAAATACTAACTTATTTTGTTTAAATTAAGCTGAGCATAATATAGAGCGTTTTTTTAGGATGATTTTGTTAACAGTCGACACTTTAGATCCAGTTTATGGCCAAATGAGCGATTTTTTTCCGAAGTAAACAGGAAGAGGATGGAGAATGTTGTGGAAATTAACTGTTTTCACAAGTTGCTTAGTGTGCTCGCTCATTCAATTCTACTGGTGGATAGAAAGACCTATAATTACGAAATATTTTCTGATCGGAGTGTGTGCTAGTTGATTGACCTTACTGAATTAATTTTAATGCGTGCTGACTGGTAAACGATGTTTCAATAGAAAAACAGTAAGAAAAGAGATGATAGGCAAGTTTTTCAATGGTTATTATAAATACAAGGATTATTTGTATGGGTGGATTTATTCTAACAAGGAGTAATTCAATTGGTTGAAATTGTAATTGTTTAGGGTAACTGGTAGGTCACAAGTGATACAGCATGTTTTACATAATTGAAAAATTACAACGGCGCGGAACAAGGGATCATTTTGAGTACAGTAGACTTTTGATTACCACACTGATTCACACTGAGCAATCCGAAATTATTTCCGTGATCAGAAAACCTAAGTTATAGTTTGAGCTGAGTCTGTTATGGACGTGATGGGACGTCGTTTGCTTAATAGCTACAGAAACAACCATCGGGATGTTCGGGGGTTGGATTTGATACTGCCCAAGTGTACACTTCTTTTATTCCTAAATTGAGCCCGACTGCTGAGGAAGGGGAGATCGAGATTCGAATCTAGGTCGCGGTGAACTGGGGGTGGTTTTTCCTTACAATGGTTTTCCACTCTTTCTCACGGCAAATGCGGGGTTCACTTCCTCTAAATTAAACCTTCACAATTCCTAAATTCATTAAGTATTTCGTTCTTAAAGCGTATAACCCGAACGGAGTAGTAAGGACCGCGGTTGTAAATATTATTATTATTTATTAATTCCTAAAGGTAGCCCTTATTATTATTATTTATTATTTTTATATTACCAACGTTTTGGATGTCCTGTGTAAACTCAAACATTTGATATTTCGTTTTTATCTGTCCAGATATTTGTTCCACGGACAGTTGTCAAAGCGTGGGTCAATCAAAATTGTCAAGACATTCCAATGAACTTAGCCGAACGATGTCTGCATTAGATTTTAAATCTGGTTTTACGTTTCAATATGGCAGCTGATCAAAAAAGGTTTTCATTTAATAAAATTATCCAGTGATTTGATTTAAAACTATAGCAAGAATTCAAGTTAGCATAGTCGTATTTTTCATTTTTTTTACATTTTTGCGAGATATATTATAAACCACGGTGAGATTATTCTAAATAAATACAAATAATTATTAAATATATTAATAATTTGTTTTCTGTCTGATTTATCACCTGAAAAATTATCAACTCTAAGTCCAAAGATAATTTATAGGAGATATGATAAACATGAAATCCGAAGAGAAATCTTAAGATGTAGTAAGATAATAACAAGACATAATTCGTACATGAATGAGCATTTTTGACAAAGGAGCGAGGGTTACTGTTCACAAGCTACTTATATCATTTTTTGAACAATGGAAGCGAGGTCTACTGTTACCAAAGCTACTTATTTCATTTTTGAACAAGGCAATGCGACGGCTATGTTCACAAAAACTACTTATATCATTTTTTGAACTAAGGAAGCGAGGTCTACTGTTTAACCAAAGACTACTTATATAATTTTTTTTAGCTTCACATTCTTTACTATCCATTAGGGTTATACGCTCAAGTACTAATTACGCTAATGGGGTTGAGAATTGTGAGGTTTAATTGAGGAATATGCACCCACATTTGCGTGGTAGGAAGTGTGGAAAACCAGTTAGGAAAATCACCCTAGTTCCCCGATCTCTACGTCTCGCAAGTCTAATATAATACGAGAGTTAAAGCGCGTTTAGACCACGCGGCCACCGAAGGGGTTTAGCTAGTTAATGGAGTTTTTAAACACATCGATAAATAAGTTACACTATCGCTTAGTTAAAAAACGTTGTAAAATCTCAAAAAATAGGAGGGAAGGGACTAAATAGTATATATAAAACCTTTTACACACAAAAGATGAATGCCACTAAGTATATAACAAAAAACAAAGTGATTAAAATATTATTTTTATTATTATTATTAGCACCGCGTCTTACTACCCGTTTGGGTTGTACGCACTTACGCTAATGTGAAATGGTTGGGTGATTGTGATATGGGATCGACCATCGGTGGAGGCTGGTTTTCCACACTTTTACAAGTTGTGATTAATACATATCTTGGTGACCTGGTGGTCTAGGGGTCAAGGTGTTCAGACTTCTGTTGCTGGCGGGCCGGGGTTCTATCCTCGGTCCCGGCACAGATTTTATTGATTTTCAAACCCTTCCTTTCACACTCTGTACAAGAAATCTCGTGAATGTGGGAATGCCAGGCCTACCACCGTGGTTCGGATTCCTCGTTAAAACTTAGTCCTTCTCTTCAATCTCACAATAACTCTACCATTAACTTAGTGTAAGTGCGTACAACCCGAACGGGTAAGTAAGACGCGGTGCTAATTAATTAATAATACACATCTTGTCAATGAGGTAAGAAGGGTTTTACATTCAGAATAAATCTATGTACCGGGACCGAAGATTGAACCCCAGGTCCCAAGCAATGAAGTCCGACTTCTTACCCCTAGACGCTCTGGTCAACAAAGTGATTAAAATCAAATATAACAATTAATTTTTTTTAAAAACCAATCAACATGAGAATAGGTAAAAATGAATACTCTAAAGAAAAGACTAATAAAGAGCGTTAAAATATCCTCCTGTCTCTTCCACTAGAGGGACGCGTGTTGACCGCCGGAGCATAGCAGGTTTATCGTTGTATTGTACAGGTGTAGAGCTGTGTTAGGTAGCCCCGGGGCGCTTGGGTGGCTGTTATACAGTTAGTGGGCCACTCGGTCATTCGCACGAGGCAATATATCTATTGGTTACCACACCAACAATGAATACACACAGTTCATCTTTCGGTAGCTTGTTTGGAGGGGTGGCGGATACCATCTTACCTGAGAGGAACGAACTACTCGTCGTACCAACGAGAGAAAAATAACAAACGTTAGCTTTTCTTAAGTATCTGAATCAGAGGGATTTGTTTACCATGTTTTTGGTATGAAGCCCATTCTGTTAAGGCCTTATTTTGTACAGAAACCTATTGTATAGTGGATTTTGGTAGGATTTGAAGCCCGTGAAAATTGTCTCTACAAAATACGGATTAGAACAAAACCTCCATGGGAACAGTTGAAAGTTTTGGGATTTTTGTATTGAATATAGGGTTTAAGAACTTTATTTAGAGACTTCTGGCATCCTTTTTTTTTAATGATTATATTACACGTTAGTACATTCAATCAGACTAACTTAAATTATTTCATTCAAATTAAGGTGGAATTTCTGAGCCCAATTTTTCTTTTTATATTATTTAGGTATCGATCACGTGCACTTTCTAAATTGACTTATTATAATAGCTTATACTCTTAACTAGTTAAATCGTACTAGACAGAAAACTTAGCCCCACTTGCTATTAACTCATAATTGTGAACCCTTACTACTACGACGATAATTTTGTTTGGCTATACAGGAATCGAACCGAGGACCCTTGGATAAGTAGGCAAACATCCTCTACCAACAAGCTAAGCTGTTTGGGGGGGGAATCTGCCACACTGTTGTTTCCTCGTCTGTTCCTCGGCGAATGCTGGTGATTTACTTTAAAATACATGCCCTTAATTATCTGTTTACCTAAATTAAAATGGTTTATCCGTTGATAGAAGGGATTGTGCACATGAACGTATCAAACAAATGTGGTTTTAGCCAAAATAATCTTAAATTTCCCTTGAAGTTTTCGTATTTAATATTTATGAATCACTTTTTCTTATACCAATTCGAGTTAAAGACTAATGTTATTATTATTATTATTAGTATTTAATTATAATATTAGCTTCCGCGTCTTACTTCCCGTTCGGGTTATACGACACTTACGCTAATGTGTAATGGTAGGGTGTTTATGAGAGGAAATGAAGACCTAAAAGTTTTAACGTGAATCCGAACCACGGTTTGGAGCCTGGCATTCCCACATTCACAAGATATTTTGTCTGAGGTGAGAAGGGTTTGGAAATCAGATAAATCTGTGCCGGACCATGGATTGAAACCCCGGCCGCCAGCATAGATGTCTGACACTTTACCCTGACCACCGGTCACCGACCATAATGTTCTAGCTAATGACTAGCGATCAGAGGGTTGAATTTAGCGGTTGTATAACCGCTTTTGCGTTAGAAATGAAAACCTTTTAGGAAAAACCACCTTCAGTTCACCCCGATTTGTGATTTTAACTCGATCACCCCGTCATCTGCAGTTCAGGCCTATTGCGAAGAGTGCTTTTAACGTTTTCCATACAACTTAGAAAATGACTTAACTAATTATGATCAAATGGAACGGCGCTTATTTGGTTTGACTAATGTGTAGATGTTTGTTCGATTAGCTTACTCCAGCTTGCTTTGAAAAAACTTTGTATATTTACTAAAATATGTTTAACACGAAGAGAAACGGCGGGAAAAGAATGGTTTGTAAAGAAACTAAACTCCCTCCGCCACGTGAACTGAAGGTGTGTCTATTTCAAGATCCAAAGAGAAGTATGTGTTAGAATTTTTTTCTAATTATTAGTGAAATTTATATTTATTATTATTATTATTATGATTTAGCCCCGGTCTTACTACCCGTTCGGGTTTATCGCTGTAAGTACAAATTACGCTAATGGGATTAGGAATTAGGAGGTTGAATTAGAGGAAGTGAACCCGCATTTTGCGTGGAGGGAAAGTGTGAAATCCATTTAGGAAAAACCACCCCGTTCACCCGACCGGATTCGAACCTCGTTTTCCCCATATAGCAGTCGAACTCAACACGACTCTAGCGCGTAGCCAAATTCGCCACCGAGGGGCGGGTTGTGAAATTTAATTTGACAGATAAACAACAATCCGACATATCCTTTAGCTGCGATGATACGGAGATTGACTCAGTCCTGCAAATAGAGGAAACACTTGGCACAGTATTTAGTTTTGTGTATAGTCCTAAAGGAAATTCATCTTCCATCTATGTTGATTTTACTCAGAAACAAAAAAAACTCCAACATGAAGAAGAAATAGGAGCTGATGAACGGTAACTCCAGTTGGTTCATATTTTCGGTGACATATTTCCAGTTTGGATCCAGAAAGAACAATTCCCTCTGTAGGCTTAAAAAATATTAAGGATTACATATAACCAACTAAATAAAACCTCCCGCTTTTAATAGTGTTTGGGAGGACAACTATTGCCATACCTGACACGTCCGCTCAGTGTACACCGCAACGGTAGTCTCGATAAATAATAAAACTTCACGATGCAAAGAAGCCATTGGAAGAACAGAACCCAAACCAAGGACGCCGAATCCCACCGGTCCGGCACCACACGTGTGAGTCCAATAATGACTTGATCAATTTCACATTAGTAATGTCGAGTTATCGGCCTATGACCCCTTGCTTCCACTATTGTGCCCACAGGTCAGCCACCAAAAATGAGCCAGAGAAGTCTCTTCAGCTGCAGAGTCTCAACAATGGTATCACACCACCTTCCGAATACAGCACAACAAAACCCTCCTCCACATGATGGAGGATACAGGATGGGCAGATTAACACCGCGGTCCCACAACTCCAGTGGCCCATCCCACGGATGTCCTTCAGCCAGCCAACACTCCCAATTACGAAGCTCACAGATATGATAGACAGTGATGGAGACTGCACATCCCTCACAGGTAGGAACAAGGGAGGAGGAAGAAAACTAGGGCTCATCCCACCTGGCAGGTGACACGACACCCCCATGGCTGAAAGGGGTAGACCTTGATCAGATCCATATCTACCAAAACCAATACTCTGTAGGGAAGAGAATATTGTGAAAGTATCTAGCAGGCTCCTCCCAGAAGCCCCTCCCACCGGTGAAGGAGGCCACTCAGCGATGGATACAGATGACTTGAGTGGGCTAATCATCCCCAGGTGGATAAAGTGGTCAAATTGTTCCTAGCTGCCATCCCGACTACAATGGGAAATGCAGAATGATGGCAATAAGCCACTATCAACGAGCTCTGTAAACAACCTAGATATGGCCTCCTATCGTTCAAGCATTGAAATAACAATCCAGATGAGGTTGCAGTGCTTATGGAGACTACTACTTTACCTTTATACTGGAATTAAATTAACCCTGTGGATCCACTCCACCAGAAGGGTGGTTGGAATTTGGGGCGAACACCTGACCACCAATACTCTAGGAAATTGCAAGAACCCTAGTGATTCTCCAACGGGACTAGATCGCATGCTGCCGTCATAAGAGGATGTAACAGTTATGTCAAGTCATGCAAAAGCCATCACAGCGCTTACACTGCGTAGCCATACAAACATTCTTGAGTCAGCAATGTCAGGAAACAACCCCTTTAGCTTCAGCAAGTTCAAAAAAGCTTTCCACAGATCCAAAGGACACCTGCGGGCCTACACTCAGGCAGAGCCTCGGACCATCCTCAACCTTCATTAACCATGAAACCATGTCATCACCAAGGGTAGACAAAGAGTAGGCCTACAATTATCCCTAACAACCACTGGACACATCTTGCAGTGACGTGGGCCTACAGAATATCTACAACCTGGGACCATCTTGCAGTGTCGTGGCTACAAGAATATCTACAAACTGGACCATCCTTGCAGGGACTGGGGCCTACAAGAATATCTTTACAAACTGGATCATCTTGCAGTAGACGGAGGCCTAACAGAATCTCTACAACCTGGAAACACACGATAGGTAAGTAGGATGTCCTAGCTTTTGTGAAAACACAGACTTAACCCCCTAATAATAATTTTATCCAAGGTTTCAAAGTTCACACTCAGGAGCCGTACAATTTATACCCACCTCGCCAAATAATATTAATCTTGAAGAAGAAAACAAAGGAAAAGAAAACACTGTCTACTGGAAAAAAAAATAATTTAACCGCTTCTAGAATATAACTTACTATTCTATATACCTCCTTATAAACACCAAAATTTAAAAAATAAAATCTAATGTGGACCATCGAGAGTGACAATGATTTTTATTTTTAGCTGGGGATCGTTAGCTTTATCTACGGTAGCTGGACTTCAGAATAGGGAATATTTGTAAAATGCACAAAATGTAAGATGTGAGCGCACACCATTTTGTGCCAAGTGTAATAACAAAACCTTTGTGAGTGAATATGTCTTGAACTCAATTTTGGGCCCTCCAAGTAAATCATCTGGTGTTACAAATAATGTAATTTTGTATAGGTTTATTTTTATGAGACCACCTGTCGTTAGTGGTCAGAGCTCATGGATATATATTTTAGGGACCAGGTTTGATCCCCGGCGATGACGGATTTTTATGTAAGCAGTGAGCCTTGAAAGAAAACGAGGTTTTAGCTCAACCTATTGAGAAATAATTAGTACACTTGAATGAATAAGTAGCAGCACTCCTCAAGAAAATTGGGGGGGGCAGAATAACGGCGGAGGGTTCGAGTGATATCCAATGGACACATCCTTTCCGCTGAAGTTAGCACTATCTTTGGCAGGTGGACGGTAGCCGCTCGGCCTGGTATTGATCGATTGCGGGCTTAAGCCATTTTTTTTAATGTATTTTGTTCTATTATGTATTATTATAGTATTAATTAAACACTTTTTACATGAGTTGTATTTTAATTTGTTTGTAACCATAAAATTTATTTATATTTCTTTGACGTTGAATTTGGTTATTTTAAATTCCATGCCGGTACCCGCGTGTTGGAATACTCCCTAATATGGGTCTGAATGGTTTTATTTAATTTTGATCAAATATTCGGATATTGCAACGGTTTTAAAACATTCTAGTGTGTGCCATAAATCAATATAATATGTGTATAAGCGTTAAACAGAGATAAAAATGTTAAATGTTTATACATTTTCGTTATTTAAGACAGAGACCTATAGTGTTCAATATTATTTATCTCCAATATTATTTTTATCACTGTAAAATACATAAGTGGAGCTTAGAGCTTTTGTTATAGATGCAAATATTGCAAGGTGTTATATTTCGAATAAGGTAATTTTAAGACAGGTTTCTTGAAACCCTTATTAGGAGTGTAAAGAGGCGATAGAAAACCCCCCACCCCCACCCCCCAAATAATATTAGTGAAAATATACCCACTATGCCTCTCGCAGTGATTCGAACCCCAATAATCCCTTATCACAATACGCGAAACAAGTGCAATGCCAGTCGATCGCTCCAACCCAACGTTTTGGGTAACAATAATACTAGTAAGAAGAAGTATTTTTTAACACCAATTGTGAATGTGTGGAATGCCAGGCCTCCACCGTGTGGTTCTGATTCACGTTATTGTTGGTCCTTCATTTCATCTCAAATCACCCTTACAACAATTTACACATTAGCGTAAGTGAGTATAACCGAATGGGTAGTAAGACGCGTGCTAATAATAATAATAATAATACGTAATAATAATTAATTAATAATAATAATAACACCAAGATTTATCCGGTTTGGATTATACGCCGTAAATTAAATTATTTAATGATGCTTTTAGGGATTGTGAAGTTTATATTTAGAGGAAGTGTACTCGCAATTGTGTAGGAGGGAGCGTGAAAAAACCACTTTGGGAAAAAACCACCCTCAGTACAACATTGACCGAGATTTGAACCTCATATCCACCATCATCGGCATTTAGTCTATTGCGAGAGTAGGTCCCCCCCGTTGGGACATTGCAGCCACCGAAGCAACGGTGGTAGTGGTAGTTAGTCAGTAGTGGTAGTAGAGGTGGTGGGGACGGTGGTTAGTGTAATAGTAGTAGGCCCTAATACGGCAGCAACCAAAGATTATCCACAAGAACTGGTTCCCGTTCCTTGAGTTTCCTTATTTTAGGCCTGCACGTGTGGCACGTTTGTTCACCACGCGCGTTTCTTTGCGCACGCGCGACAAAGAAATTGCTCGACAGTATCATCTAAGTGGGGACAGCTACCCCTATTAGGCAGAAGAGGTACTGCTAAACATGAGCGTGTCGATTCGATCTTTTCTGATGCTAAAGCAATAACTATATCCTTTCACGGTCTCGACTCTCGCGCCACCAGTAAGTTAAAATATTTAGGTACGATTTTAACCAATAACCCGGTTTCGATGGCCGCATTGGTCTTAAGCTTAGGGTTTACACCGGGAGGAGAACACAACCGAACCGAACGTTTCATATGTGTTCGGTAACATTCACATGATTATGCTCGCGATCAAACCGAACAAGTACAGTTACCACTAGATAGGATAGGACAAGCGAGGAACAACACCGAAAACAAGTATAGTTACACTAGATAGGACAAGCGAGAACAAAACGGAACATGTATAGTTACACTAGACTAGGACAAGCGAGAACAACACCGAACAAGTATGGTTACACTAGATAGACAAGCTAGAGAACAACACCGAACAAGTACAGTTTAAACTAGATAGGACAAGCGAGAACAACACCAACAAGTACAGTTAAAACATAGATAGGATTAGGACAAGGCGAGAAAACAACACCGAACAAGTATAGTTAACACTAGATAGGACAAGCTGAGAACAACACCGAAAAACAAGATTCAGTTACCACTGATAGGTGTAGGACAAGCGAGAACAACAACGAACAAGTATTGTTACACTAGATAGGCAAGCGAGAAAACACGAAACAAGTACAGTTACACTAGATAGGACAAGCGAGTACAACACCGAACAAGTACAGTTACACTAGATAGGACAAGCGAGAAACAAACAACCGAATCGTGCGCCGTTCGTTATTGGTCGTGAGTTCCACATGGACGGATGTGATTGTCAAATTTTGGAGGTTGTGAATTTTTGGGATGCATGAAACACACGGAGGAAATACGTTACCACAACAGTTACAAAACTTGATCGTGGACTCGGGACTTTTTCATAACGTTGTCGTAGTGCCTTTTCATCAGTCAATCCATTATAAAACTGAATTTAAACGCACGAACAGCGGGGAAGAAAACTGCACTACACTGAACTCAACACTTGAGTTATACCGGTCACACCGAAGAAAACACGAGCATATGCGAACACTAACTATAACTCTTTATGAATTCGTTTATAAAAAACCAGCAAATAGTCGGAGCAACGTTTACTCAAATTTTGCCTACTAGTGAACACGTGCGCGAAAGCCTACCGGAGGCTTGACGGCGACCTTTTTCTGTGTCGGTCTCAATGAAAACTATTTCCGTGTCCAATATGCTCGTTCGCTTGAGTCTCTCTACGGTGTAACTCTAGCTTTAATCGCTTCGCAATAAATAAATTTCGATGATGGAGAGAATCGGGGTTCGAATTACCGTGGGTGTGTGTTACTGAGGATGGTTTTAACACTTACCTTGCGCAAATGCAGGTACAACTTCCTATAACTTTTTAAAATTCTTATACCACAAAAGTGTAATTAGCACAGAGGCATACAAACCCGAACGGTTATGTAAGACGTAGTGCTAAAAAAAAATACAATAAGATTAGGAGTAAAAATTGGGAGGAAAGTATAAAATTCGGGAAATACATGCTTTTAGTTTCGCGGTCAGTAAGTTGTTGTAAATATCACCTGACTGTCCAAAAATATAAAACTCATAATATACAAAACAACAACTCTACCGGTCTTGTTCTCTATGGGTGTGAAAGGTTTCTTATCTTTACACGACGAAATGCATATTTAGGGTTTTCGAAAACAAAGTTCTTATGTAGACGTTTGTTTCAATAAAGAGAGAACTTTCTGGGGATTGGAGGGACGTTACATCTGATGAGTTTCATACTATTTACTCATTTCATAAGACATTTGTTAGGATTATCAAGTGTCGTAGATTACAGGTGGGCAGAACATGCAGCGCCAAATAGGAGAATCTAGAACTGTTTCAGGATACTGACTTGCAAATCGATGGGGAAAAGTCATTGGGAAGAACCTAGGACGCAGCAGGAGGATTAATTTATTGAATGGGCCTGATGGGTGTATGAGGGAACTGGATAGATCTAGAGAAAATACAGGGGAAAGAGAGTGTACTTTATTAGTGCGGCATATGAATCTACTCAATTTCGTTTTTAGTGCTAGATAATAAGTTAGTATGGAATAAAACTTGTTTCCTAGATCAATTAATCAACGGTTGAACTAGCTGTGGAAAATAATGCCAAGGTTTTGTGCTTTTAACAGTTGTTCCCAAATTACCTAGAAGACTCCGCCAAAGTACATAACACATTCACAACAGTCAACTGTTACCACCCGTCAAAGTTAACGGCTACAAACCCAATAAGGATGTGACCCCACACCCACTATACCTGTTCCAGTTTCAGAATGAGGAGGGAACTTATTGGGTAGTTATGAAGAGAGCCAAAACCACATCATTACCCTTATCATTAGGAACAATTTGGCAAAACTGTGAAGCAATGGATATGGGTCTTTGCGATCCTGCTAAACAATTATCTCGAAATGATTTGGACTTATCCACTTTGAGTCCAGAGGAGCTTACACATAGTAATGGCTGAGCAACGTGCAATTAGTATAAAATACATATAATATTGTGGGATCGATTTCTATTGGATACATCGGACCTATTCGGTGCTGCTAACAGTAAGGCTAACAATTGAAAGGAAAGCATTGTAAAGAGAGCTCATAAGGCTCCCTCACTACACCGTAAGTCATGTGTTTTCCATATAAACAGAATATCTTATTTTTCTGACCCAATTGAATTGTTTTATCTTAAGAAGCATGCAAAAAACTTTACGCATTTTGTGTAGGTGACAGAGTTTCATACAGAAAAATGCTATTTCCCAGTTGGATGGAAAACTCATATCCTCTTCAAAACTATAAAAAGCTAATATCTTCCTTAGCAGTTTAAACGGCGCCACGATTTGTAATTGTTCAGTGAAAATGATCTTTGGATTTTGCTGTTGTTCATCTGTGCAGTACTCACTGAGGGTTAGGTCGTTTGCTCTTAAAAACTCTCTGAAGGAGTTCACAAACAAGTTTTTTTTTGCCCAAGATAACTTAACTATAACTGAATGATTTCTGTCTATATTTGCCTGAAAATTAAAACAATTGTCAATCATCGACCCAGAAATGTAACCAGGGAATTAAATTTCTGGAATTAGGTAATAGACAAAAATATGTACGTTTTTTTTTTCCGTTGGTGCGGAACATTCTTTAGAGAAAATAAGGTTAACAAATGAAAAGTACTAGGAAGCTTAGTTGGAATTGCTCTAAATGCATGTAACTAAACGAAGTACTTCCTTATTTCTCCAGAGATTGAAAAGTTAATGAATGAAAGCCGAGCCTTAAGTCAAGAATAATAATGGAAATAGAAGAATACATGCGTTGTCTTCACCAAGAAAGTACAGTGGATTAAAATAAAATATATAAATGTTCTTTCTACTGTGAGGTAAGCAATCTTTTCAGTGAAGAAGTTATGTTATTATGTAATTTGGTCATAAAAAACTGTGATGCCTAAGTGATTGGAAAGAAAATGTGTCATCAGCCAAAGATAGGTACAATAATGTACACAGTGTTTATCAAGAACGTTAAAGAAGGCTTCTGTTACTTTTTTTGACATGGTTGAAAAAAGCAGAAGCTAATGCACACAGAAAAGTGCTTGCCAAAAGGGACCAAGTTCTAATGGGAAAAGTAGAGAACGACAATAAGTCAGGTTTTGTTCACCATACTCTTGATTGTTGTAAATTCAAGAACGATGTCGACTTGAAACGAGCAAATAGGGCCTGTACGAGTTTTCAGTTGTTTCAAAAGAGCTTTGTGAATTGTATCCTAGAAAATTCACCAAAATAAACCTCCAAAAATGATCTGCTTAGCTGAAACCAGCAAATGCACAAATGTGGTTGAAAATATGGCCGGTATGAAGTAGTTGTGGTGAATTAGTATGGCTGTCTTCACATAATGGGAAAGCCAGAATATGTAAAGAGTCTGCTCATAATATTTCTGCTAACATTACAATGTTACGTAGTGAAAAATATGAAAGAGCTTTGACGAATCCATTTGGTTTATGGTTCGATACGATGTTAAAGTGCTCCTTAAAATTCCAAGACAAGGGGCGAAAATACATGGTAATTCAGAACAGTGTACTATCGTATTACCCAAATAAAGTGATTTCTCGACACTTTTAATGGGAAAGCCTTTTTGGCTCACACAAAAACTAAGAAGGAACTATCACCGGAATTTCTTTTCGGGTATAGAGGGCCTATTGATGAAATTATCTCGACAAACGTTTCACAGATACCCACACATTTGCAGTAACAATTAGTACGGGTACCTGGAAAAACCAAAAAAGTTAAATACATCTGAAGTATTTTTACAGATGCACGTAGACCTGAAAAAAAATGCAGCTTTAGCTGCTTTTCTGTTCTTACTGGAAGCAGTTTGTTACAGTTGATTTACAGGGAAAGGGAAAGAAAACGAGGTCTGTTGGCAGGCTTTTTTGATGTTTGTGTCAACCAGCAACTGTTAATGCACTTTCATTCCTGGAGTTGTATTACATCCATCAGATATACGTTATACAGCGGCTATAGAACTTTCTTCTGTAAAAATCTACATGCCAAAAACAACCGATCTCACTCAGTTTCTCAACTCTATGGTTTCATGGTTCAACGACAATAGGCCCACACGCTGAAAACTGACACCAACAAAAGTTGCTCTACCCCAGGGTATATTTCTAGTCCATTATAGTACTCGAGCGGAACTATGGCAAAATGCTAGCCATCCTCACTTCCACTTCACCAGATGGATAGTGTGGGGATAAGAGTGTCCTATTAGTAAAGACAGAGCTACCAGGCCAAGAAACTTTCAGTCACTCATTAAATGTTGTCATAAGTTCAAGTGTTAACAGCAAGTATAAACTCAGCTGTACGGAATTTGTTGTGGGTCTGTCAGATGGTGGTTCAGAATGCGACAACGTGAACTATCAGTACGCTATACATGTATATTGTTAAACTTTTATACTAATGTCAGTAGTTACATAGTCGAAAAAGAAAGTGGTATTCAAGAATTTGGATCTTCTCTCTCTAAACAAATTGACAATGCTCAGCTTGTGAAAAGATGAAATACTCTAAGTAAATTTTTGTCAAACAATAGTGTTTTCCTTCATATTCCAGATTAACTTCTTTATTTACTCAAAATTTGCCACTTCATAAAATAAATAATAAAAAATTTTACATTCATAAAATCAACCTGACTCCACCCAAGGATTTGACTTTAAGGAAAATATAGACCTGCCATCATTTTACAATGGCCCACCATTTTGTTTTCACACATTATTTAAGTATGCGCCAACAATGGTTTACGTTTTGAATATTTAATGTCGTTCGACAACTATTTTTCACTAAAAAGCCTTCAACAAGCTGGTTTTAAATGGATTCAGTGTGTAGGTTTCCTATCTAATGAAATTGTCCTTAATCTTTAGAAAAAATTACAACATAGTTTAAAAAAATAATAATAACGTAAAGAGAAGTACTACTCATTAAGTTTTAAATAATAATAATAATAGGAAGAAAGATGAGTTCGAGTGTCCGGAGCCAAATTACGCAAGGGCTTAATTTTAGTTTTTTTTTAAAAAAGCTGGGTTTTTTCTAACTTTATGGAAATAACTACTCTATTTATGCAAATTATGGTGACTAATACTTACTTTAATATCGTTTTATTATTATTCTTATTATGTTTAAAGGACCATCGAACACATCGAGGTCTTTAGGGCCTTGAAAATATATTAAAAACATAAAATTATCTTTTTAAACCCATTGAAATCGTAATCGGGTGACGAGATAAAACAGAATTTAATATACCAGTGGTCGCCCCTTTTGTTTCTTGGGATTTGTAAGGGCGTCAGCAATAGGTTTCTAGTTCAGGAGAATGTATTGAGTGGAAATTTATATCAGTACCAGTATTCCTCACAAAAGCTTACGGGAGCATTTTTTATACATTTGTTTTAATCACAAACTTGTGATATGTGGAATGCCAGGCTCCCATCACCGTGGTTCGGATACCTCATAAGCTGTAGCGTCCTCCATTTCATATCACAATTCACCCTAACTTATACTCATTAGGTAAGTGGGTATAACCCGAACGGGTAGTAAGACGTCGGTGATTAAAAACCCCTTATGAAAGAACACGGCCATTTGCAACTGGCTAAAGAAAGTAAATTAAGGGTCCTAAGGTAATTGTAGACCAAGGATAGCATGGTAAAGGATCTAAAGACTAGAGAAGTGAGTTAGAAAGTCAAAAGGGTTTATACATGATCAAGTTTCTTGCAAGACAATGTGTAAATGGATTTGACTTCTAAAGGCTGATCCCATGAATCCGGGTTACATGTCACTCTGACGTATGCAAAATAAAGAGCGTGCATTGTACATTAAGCACTTTCACTGCCTTGAACACTAGCTGGTAATAATAAAAGTGAACTAACTCCAAGGAGTTTATACAAGACAGACCACACAAGGTGTTAAGGCGTTACTTACAATAATACCAAACTTCCAAAACACAGGTAACCGAATTTCTACAAAGCAATCGACGTGAAAACGTAATAAACAAACAAACAAATAAAGATTAGGTTGTGTTCAGTAAACGATGTTTCATTTTTGTTTTTTAGCCCACGTCTTACTACCGTTCGGATTTAGCTTATACACTTGACGCTAATGGTTTTAGGGATGTGATAGAATATATCTAGAGAAAAGTATACTCAAATTTGAGTGGTAGGAGAGTGGGAAAACCATTTTGAAAAATACTCCTCAGTACACTGACAAGATTCTAATCTCGATTTCCATGTCCACCGGCGGTCCTAGTCCATTGAGAGATTAGCGCGTTAGAAGATTCGGCCAGAGAAGCGGGTAGCAAGAAAACTGACGCCTGCAATTTTTACCTAGTGTAAACCTCTGACTAACACTATTTAGTGTTTGTGATCGACTATTGCAGACTAAAACTAACCTAAATCAAACAGAAATTATAATGATTATAAAATGCCCAGGAATTTGCCTAAGGAAAACCGATCTAAAATGTTCAAAAACAAAAGCAATCTACACCAGTTTAGGTGGCAGACTGGTCTAGCGATAATGCATTGATACTCACCTCCACAATAAACTAGATTGCTAATGACGGGGAGATCAGGGTTCAAATCTCGGCTGGGTCTATATTCACTAATGTGTGCAACTATGCTTCCAGCGCAAGTACAGAAATGGCGCAACTTTTGCAATAAGGATACTCCCAAAGATGCGCATTATTTGTTTCTCCATTTCCTTAGTCACTAAACAGGCGCAAACTTGGTGGCAAAGTTATGGTGACGTCACCATAAACTTCATCAATTTGTATTTTTTTTACCAATCTTTGTGAAGGAATTTACTTTCAAAGGTCAAGGCTACTCTATTTTAAATGCTCTAATGAAATGACAGCAAAATACAAGTTGTCTACACATTTTGTTTATAAACTAGCAATAAAATTAGAAGAAACGACCTCTTTCTTCTGGGGTGCTTTAAAAAACAATATTAGTACATTATTTAGTATTTATTTGTATTATTAGTTTCAAAAGCTCAATTCCATTAATAAAAAACATTATGGAAACGTTAAAACATTATTCTAAAGCTATGCTAACGCCATATTTAGTGACAAGAATGAATTTGGGACTTGAAGAATACAACTTCTTTGGCTTCTCTACATAAAGACCTAGTACGTGGTTTTGTTTGACGTTTTGTTTAGTAATAATACAAGAAATGCAAGCATTGTTTGAATGTAAAAATTCTACAGGTTTAAAAGGTAAGTTAATTACTTTGCTTACCACTATTGAATTGAAACAAATGTTTTGC
Source organism: Timema cristinae (assembly GCA_039000515.1). Taxonomy (NCBI): domain Eukaryota; kingdom Metazoa; phylum Arthropoda; class Insecta; order Phasmatodea; family Timematidae; genus Timema; species Timema cristinae. The sequence continues at coordinate 8,063 of JBCFYV010009790.1, read as the reverse complement.
TTGACTGGACGTAGGTTGTTATTATTATTATTGTTATTATTATTATTATTGAAATCAGTTAATTATTGTATTTAGTGAAGTGCGATAATATGCCGCCATTTAAATTCTATGACGTAAAATCCATTGATTAATAGTTGGTCTGCTTCTATATAGTGAATAGGGATTTGGGCACATTTTCAAACTTTGTAACTGGCTCGCAATAATATTGCTCACGTTAGTAAATCCAGGACCTGGAGTACTGGGGGGGGGTGTTTTCCCCCCCTAAACTGTTTTTCTAATCAACCTCCAGCAAATGAGGGTACACTTCATATAAATTAAACTTCTCTAATCCCTTCCACATTAGCTTATTGGTAGTATGAGTACAACCCGAATGGTTAGTAAGACGCAGTACAAAAAAAAAAAAAAAACCCTAGCAATATATGTTTTATGTATTGTCATTCCAGATTTCACGAAGTTAGGCACAGTATCCGTGCATCCCATCCTTACCAATGCTGTACATTTTAAAAATTCATGAAAAGAAATATGAAATTAAATGTTGACTATAGCTTTAAATACCACTATTCAAAAACGATATAAAAGGTTTCCCAAAACCAGCTTTACGCTGTTGCGTTACCATAAAAAAAGTTTGTCTTTCAAAGATTAAATCAGGTTGACGTGACAGGGTCTACGTTTAGAATGTACTTCGAAAACTCCTCAAGAGATTGTTTGGTGACCTCAATCCGTGAGTAAAACGCCTCTATTGTTAGTGAACATAGGTTCAACTCCGTTTGAAGGTAGCAAAAGTATTTACTCTGATATTTTTTTAAACTTCAAATGGGTGTTAAATTAACATTAACTTCCTCTAACGCCCAGCTATACCGCATAAAGCTCAATGGCTTTTGGCAGTGCAACACCCCGGGACTCCCGACCAGGCCTATGAGAGGGCGATGCAGGTGAGTACATCGTACCCCGGGACCGAGGGTCTAAAAGCGGTCTGATGGATATCTCAGGAACTCAGAATTGTTTCGCTTATATTTGAGAGTTTTCCACTACTACTATTACTTGCCATTTTTTAAGGCCTAATGGGTATCTATTTTTTTATATATTTTTCTTTTTTTTTTTTAGATATAAAGGAATAACTTTATATATTAATTTTTTTCTCAATTTTTTTTCAGATATTTAAAAGACAGGGAATTAATGAAAAATGAGGGGGGGGGGCAGAAAAAAAAACCCCCTTTAAGTACCCCTGATTAAATGCTCTCAGAGGTCTGTTCCCGACACTCTCTAGCCACCAACTAGAGCGAACTATCTAGATCGAAGCCTTATCAGGACGATACCGGACCCTCCCTCCTCCATTCCCCAAAAGTTTCCAGGTCCTTGGCGGGAGGAGTTGGCTACTCCAATGTGACTCAAGCATCACTAGGGGAAGTCAAGGGTCTCAGCTTTGGGTTAGCTATAGTAACCCGGGGTGTTGCATAAGTGCCCAGCGGGGACCTCGAGGTGTGTAGATGAGCTATCTCAGACAACGGGTTTGCACATCAAGCCATCCAGGTAAGTAGGTAGTAAATTAACAGTCAGGCAACTAACTGGTTTTTCACCTTTGCTGTATTTTTAATAGTCTCTAATTTAATTGCACACGCCGCCATTGATTATAGTATAATCGTTACTGAAAATTCAATTAAAGGCAATAATAATCGGCTTATTTTACATCGATCACCTGCTAAAAGGAGAATATGTACTAAAAACAAGAATAGACTTAGATTTACACTTAACCTATTTTAATTACCAAAGTTAATATCGCCACTTCTAGAACTTCACAATCACACTCTTTTGTACTACTTAGAAAGACGAGCTATTCCTACAGATTAATTGTAGGTATACTAATCAACATACAGGGTTTGAATTTAAAACTTGTATTATATCTAATTTTGGTTCTAAATATTTTTAATTATTTAATATCGTTGTACTTGATATATTTGAATAGTCGACAATTATGATTTAATAATTGTGGTCGATGATGTTATTATATCATTTTTTAAACTTTCTTGGCATATTTATGCTAGTTGTAATTCTTGTAATTTATTTATTATTATTATTTATTATTATATTATTATTAGCACCTCTGTTATTTATACCCGTTTTTTTGTTCGGGCTTTTAGTTCTTTTATACTACACTTATGTGTTATGCTATATGTTTGTAAGGGTCTTTTAGGGTTTGGTGATTGTTGAGTTGAAAAAAAAAATGGTTAGTAGAGTGAGTAGAGAGGAGGAGAGGAGAGACCTTTACCAATTTAAGTGGAATCGACCCACCGGTGGCGGCTGGGTTTGGCGGCATGGGCATTCCCCCAACATTCACAATATGTCTTGTCAGAGGTTGAAGGAGGGTTTATGTAATTGAGATAATACTTTGCCATTTGGGGGGGACCGTGGATTGGAAAAAAAACCCCGGCCGCCGCCAAACAGATAGCTAAATAGTCTGACACCTTACCCCTCTTAGACCACCAGGTCACCCTGTGCTTAGTTGTGCTTGCTAGTTGGTAAACAACCGCTAAGTATGGTTTTTTTAACATTAAAAGAGTAGTAAATCACTATTTTCAATCTTTTAATATTATTTTAATATTTCATTTAATTCAGTAGTGTATAGGTTGGACCTGGTCGGTGTTCTAGGGGTATTCAAGGTTCTGTCACAGACTTGTTGTGGGGCGGCCGGAGGGGGGGGGGGTTCGGGAGCCGGGGCCGGGGGGGGTGGGGGCCGGGGGTGTCAGGGGAGTGCAAGGGCACGGGGGGGGGGTGGGGTGGGGGTTCCGGTGGCCGGGGGGGGTGCCATAAGAAGCGGGCGCGTCCCAGCTCAGTGCGTTGAGATGTGGGGGATCATTTTTCATTCCTTCCCTCCTCTGACCAGACATCTTGTTGATGAAATGTGGGGGGTAATCGGGAAATATAAGCAGGTGAATTAATTGCCATGTCTCTCCACAGTGAGAGTGGTTTCGCGAATCCCACGGTTAAAATGTAGGTTCCTTCATTTCATCGCCAATCACCCTCCTTCCCCACTACCATTTTTACTCATGGTTACCGTAAGTGCGTTTATAACCCGAAACCGGGGGGTAGTTTGTATGGGGGTAGTTAGTTATTGGTAGTAAGACGCTGCGTATTTGTTCGCGGTGCTAGGATGGGGTGCTAAAATAATATTAATTAGTGTTGTAACCTTTTACTTTATATTGCTAATCTTTAATGTTCGTATCCATGTTCTTAACCATAACTAACTGGTTTGTTGTATTTCGAGAGGCAATGATTACGCTAAAAAAAAATAATTGTCAACTGATAAATGGGGGGGGGGACGGGCTCTTGTATTTTAATACGCCCAGTCAGTCCTACCTCTTAAAATACAATTTGGATCCGCATACGACACCACCCTTATCTCTTGTTCATGGCCTTCGGACAGCTGTCATGTTTAGCTTCAAAAGCTGGATCGGCCCCCCCGCCTCCCCTCCCTTCCTCCACCTCACCCCTCGCCCCGCCTCCTTCCTCCGCCCCTCCGTCCCGCTCCGCCCTCCCTTCGCCCTCACCCTCCGCCCCCTTCCCTTGCCCCCCTCCCGCCCTCTAGCATCCCCCCCCCTCACCTCCTACCAGTCCCGCCTCCTCCAGAAAATTCACGTCTGAATCCCGGTGGTAGTCTCGGTTTGGATCTCTGTATTGCAAATTATGAGTATAGGTAGGCTTGGTGGGTGGAGTCTATATGAAGTCTAATATATATTGAGGTTTTTTCGCTATGAGTGCTGGTTTCGCATGGGCATTCATAGGCAATCCGGACACCTTGTTGCATAAGCCGCCCAGCACGCCGCCCGCGCAACCACTCATCGACTCGATGAACCAACGCTTCTGCTCATGCGAAAGAAAGGAATAAAAAAAAAAGAATAAAGACCATTAAGGTGGATTGGATCGAAAAAAAAAAAAAAAAAGAGGAGAAAAAAAAAGAAAAAAAAGAAAAAGAGAAAGTTCTACTGTGGCACGAACGAAAAACGAAACGGAACGTTTCGCGGGGCCAGTAAAAAATGATGATGGTTTCTGATGATACCAATGAGAAATTCCAAAATATGGACTTCGATGGTAATATTGATGGTTTACGTGAATGAAGTATAGAATTTATAATTGCCAGAAGCTAGAAGCTTAGAGCTACAGTGTGGTTTTCGAAAAACAGAAGAAAATTGCCGATTTTTCGTTTCTCGTTTTTTCACCGACGTTTTGACGGTGTGTTAGAGCTATGCAGCGAGGATACTTTTGCGTCGTCATTGTAGACAAGAGATACAGAAGAATCCTTATAGCCGTAATTAACGATAATTGAAAACACTATTATCCACTAATTTCCTATTCTGGTAAATTAATTATTTTACTTTGTCAAAATTGTTGCTTCATTAAAAGAGTGAAGTACCCCGACTATTGGTCCCTATCCACCAAAGCTGTTAAATAAATGGGGAGGGAAACGTGTTTTCTTTGTCGAGTGTTAACAAGTCACCCACAGAGCAGCAGCGCGACAAACGAACTTCAGATTTAATCTGAACTTTTTCCCACACCTTTGCTCCACACCACAATATCTATTCATTATTAAGCTTAGTCTTTGGTGGGAATGGGAAAGTTGTTTTGTTGTCTGTTGTTTGGAAAGGAAAAAAAAGTTTTTTGGTGAAAAGTTGTACGCTGTTACTAGGTTATAAGTTTTTCTTAGTTGGCAACAATCATTGGTGCTTTATAAATTATACTTCTTTTAATTGTGGAAATAACTTTTTTTTTCCCAGAAAAAAAAACAGGGTTTGGGCCCCTTTATTTTTAAAATTTGTTTTAAAATTTTTACTTCCTACCCCAAATTTTCCTTTTCCTCTGGAAATACCATTTTCAAAACCCTTAAAGAAGTTAAAAGATAAAAATAAAAAATCCCCAAACCCAGCCCACCCATTTGATTGTTTTTAAAGAAATCCCATATTTGTCGTAATTTTTAAAAACCCCCCCTCCCTTCCCCCCCCCCAAAAAAAAAATGAAATTTTAAAAATGGGATTTTTTTGCTTTAATTTATGAAAAGAAAAATTTCAAATATAAATATGGGTTAATACTTTGTCTAGGGGAAATGAAACAAAAGGGGTTGGGTTACGATTTACAAATAAAATATTAGGTACTTCAGAAAGAAAAAATTATTTTTAAATTTTTCTTAAAAAATTTTAAATTTAAAAAAATTTCCCCGAATATTTCCCATAAAACATATTTGGCATTTAAAGATACTTTTTAAATGAAGAAAAAACAGTTTGGGTAAAAATTACAAAATTTTTTCGGAACGAATTTTCCCAAAAACTGTTTAAAATTTTACTATTCGTAAAAAATTTAAAAAAACTGCAGAAGAGGGAAACAACTGTCCCTTTGACGGGGGGTTTTTTTTATTATTATTATTATTAGACCCTATAGACCCTTTGACCAGTAATATCATTAGGGCTCCAAAGGGACATTTAAACATAAAAAAATTTCTCCATAAAAGAAGTCATTTTACTGAATTCACCTGCCCGAAATATGAATATGAAAGCACTAAAATAAAATAACATATACAAATACTAAAATTTTTTTGCATTCAAATGTTAAAATTAAATCTCAGCAGGGGAGACGAGGTTAAATCGAGACATTCTATTCGAGTGCAACTAAAATTTACTTTAAGTTTTAGTTTGAGTGTACGTCTGAAAAAAAAAACCCCAAAAGGGTGTATAACTACTTTTAAAAAGACAAAATAACACATTAAAATATACTAGTGTTTAAAAACAAATTCAATGTTAAATAATACCCAAGTGAGCTACTCTAGATTGTAACTAAAAAGGGGAATTTTAAAAGGGATTCTCCTGGCTTTAAAAAAACTAAAGAAAAAAAAAAGCCTCCAGTGCACTGTCATGAAAACAAATAATAAAAAAAAGTTTACCAAAAAAATTTTAAAGGGAGCAAAAGGGAATGGGGGAATATTTGCGACACTAAACCCCCCCCCCCCCCCCCCCCCCCCCCCCCCCCCCCAAAAAATGTAAAAAATTTAAGGGGAGTTCGTAGAGATCCACACTGGAGGTGGACCTCCTTTTAAAAAAAAATCCAGGGGGTCGGGAAAGTATTCCTGATGCGGAGTCTCGGGCACGATGACCTATCTTCTAGGGCTTTCGTATTTGAAGAGGGCCCTCGCGCACACCGTCCGGGGGGACCGCGCTTGCCCGAGAGGGGTCAAGACCCACGCTCGTGCCAGGTGCCCCTAAGACCCCATGCAGAAAATAAACCCCTTTTGATCTAAAAACATGACCCCAAACTCACCTCAGGAGGAAGATGGCTGCCTCCTTGGCTGCCCGGTCCGCCAGGTTATTTTCTGAGGGGACCAGCGTGTCATGGAACCCAGCACAAGGCGAGCCGGGTGTTTAAAAGACAAATTTTAAAAAAATTTTTTCTTGAACCAAACCGCCCAAAAGGGGAAACAAAGATTTTAAAATGCAATGCTAACAAAAGCACTCATGGAATCCCCCGCAGATAAGAGCAGAACGGTGAAAATTTTTGGTATACAAAACACAAAGATTTTAAAAAAGGGGTATTTTAATTTTGAGAAGTGGAGATATAATTTGGAAGGACTATTGCACACGTGTCAAAGAAAAGATAACATTCGGATCCCAACAGGCCTTGTAATACGCCATTTGGTTTCATACAATAACGATTCGTAGGAGGGGAAAATAGGACTATAGGTAAAAAGGCGCTGTTTGGGAAACAATTTAAACTTATAAACACAAAGACGCCAAAAAAATAGGACCTTTTCCCCCCCGTAGGAAAGGGGTTGGTTTACCGGCATAAGCACAAATGCTCACGACTGGACTGGTATGAAAAGCACCCGTCGTATGCTAGCCCTAAACGGACATTATCAAATTAGGAAGCTTTTAAAAACTCACTGCCTTTATACTCCGGGTTTTTGAACCGCCCAATTTTGAAAGACACACCAAAAAAAGGGGCAAGGGGGCATCAAAAAAAAATTTTCAAAACCGTTCAAAAGAAGCATTTTAACAAAAAAAAACTCAGAGCGTTAGAAGTTGGATACATCTTTATACCTTTTATAGAAAACTCCCGTCCTTTTATAGAAGAGGGTTTAGTCCGTGTGGGTGGACAACTGAGAACACAACCCTTTAAAATTTGACTCCCCCCCCCCCCCCGCATTTTTTTCCCAAAAAAAAGGGTAATTTGTTTATTTGATAAAAGATAAGTGTCTTTAAAGGGCAATTCCATTTTGGGGGCCCCTCTTGTATTTTCACTGCAATGTTTTAAATTTAACCCCAAACCCAGCTTTCCAGTTTATGGGTTTACCCCACTTTCCCCCACAAGTCCAGGAATCCAAAACATTTATCCATACATATGTGGAGTATGCGGCTCCCTTTAATATACCCTAAACCCAAAATCGAGGTTTTAATTCACAAAAGCCCTTAAAATAGGGTTTTTATTTATTGTCCCAAAGCTTATATTTAAACCGGCACCCGGACCTGTCCAAAGAAATTTTACCCGGTGACTAAAGCAATTTCTGTGTAGACAAGGAGAATGTTCATCAAATTTTTTTTAGGCTGTGGCACACACTTTGTAGGTGCGAAAGCAGAATTTTGATATTTGTGTACCTTTCTTATTCTTTTAGTCTATCAAAAAATCATGTCAGATTTAAACTATAGTATAGAGGGGAAATTTCATGGCACTTTAACCACCCCCACCCTCTTTATCCCACTTTGGCGGGCTTTGTTTGGTAGGCCAGAGTAAAGTCAGTGGAGAATGACCAAGTCAAGTATTGGTGCACAAATTCTATCTTTGAAAAACCAAACCCCATGTTTGACTAAAAAAGAAGCAATTTTTTTCTAACAAAACACTGTGTTTCTCTGTCAAAGCCCCCAACGACATTTTGGCATTAGCAACATTTGCTCTTTTTTTTAACTTTTTTTCACCTCTACAAAAACTTCCAGATCAAAATTTAACGTAGTCCCGTCGAATCGTTTTTTCAAAATGGCAACTAGTGCAACGTCTTGTACAAGATTATTTGGGGAAAAATTGGCACTTGG
>JBCFYV010009789.1:0-21985 GCA_039000515.1 Timema cristinae | reverse complement strand
CAATAGAAAGGTTAGTTGATTACATTAGTAGATGGCTAACATACAGGTGTCTACACAAAATAGTAGTATGGCCGGTCCTTTCCCTTTTGGTACTGCCAGAACATTCAATAGTACATGTATTTAATGACCCACTCCCTGGGGTACAACACTAATTTAATTCATACAATACTAATAATCATTCAAAAACGGGTAGAGAAAAAAATAGTATTATCCGCGCGGCCCCCATATGGAAACAAGCGGAGTTCCGCGCTTTACCTACCCAAGCCAATACCACACGCGAAGCGTGGCAACAAGAATCATTCAACACATTGAATACATTGGCCCAACTAGGTCCTAGAAAAAGGATAGCCAACCTGGTTGTAGCCATAAAAACAAGTATGTAGTCTTAAGGACTAAAAAGGGAAATATAGTGCTCGTAGAGAATAGCAACCGTTTGAACTAGGTCCTCATTACATCTGGAGCTCAAGGCTCCTATATCGAAGCTATATCATATGGATATAGGAAAAACATAGTCTCTTGGACCAATATAACATGTCTGAAGGACTTAAGCAACATTAGAGTTACTGTGACTACACCGACAGAGTTGGAATAACACAAAACCAAAATCTAGTCACTCTGACTGAAACAAGAAATCGAAATAAACATAATAGTCCTCTCGACTGTACTAAGTCTGAAGGACACAATTCAGATAAACAAAAAGTCAGAAGGACTTAATAAATATGTTCTAGTCTTTAAACTAGACCAATAAGTCAAATGGACTTATTAACGTTGCCTCTATACTTAGGAAATCGGAGAAGATTTTCCTCGGCAGTGCAGCGGTGAGAACCACGCCCAATACTTCATGGCCGCCGGTTCCTTCGTGGAGAGATGTTTCTTCTTCAACGACGTGATGTGATTGAATTCCATGAAGTGAATCTGAGACTCAATCATTTTTATACGCTTTCTCTGACTAGAACGGAACAAAAAGAAATAAATAGAGAAAAGCGTAATAACACATGTGTTGCTAGGAAGGACGAGAGTTTAGGGTTGAGGTAAAGGGGAGGTTCGAAGACACGCCACCACAACAGTGGAACTTGAGGGTCGTGGGAGCGAGCCCAACTTAGTTGAGTTCTTTTTCATGTCAGGAGATGTGGTGAGCGGATGTGTTTGGAAACACCTTCGTCGCCATACTTGTATATTTTCCTATAATGCATGTTGGCGTTAGTTATCCGATCCCATCCAGCCCCGGTGAGTAAGTCTTGAAGCATATTATTCCTGAATGTATTAGCTTTAATTATCTTCTTTGGATTCCACTATTATTATTATTATTATTATTATTATTATTAGCACCGCGTCTTACTACGCATTCGGGTTATACGCACTTACGCTAATGTGTAATGGTAGGGTGATTGTGAGATGAAATGAAGGACCTACAGTTTAACGTGGAATCCGAACCATGGTGGAGGCCTGGCATTCCCCACATTCACAAGGTGTCTTGTCAGAGGTGAAGGAAGGGTTTGGTAATCAGATAAATCTGTGCCGGGACCGAGGATCGAACCCCGGCCGCCAGCACAGAAGTCTGACACCTTACCCCTAGACCACCAGGTCACCGATTCCACTATTATAAGTATAGTATTTTTATGCAGATTTGTATTATTAAAATCCTTTGTAGTATTTTCTATTGGGAGCACGTTGATCATATCCGAGTCCATCCAATCGCTAACAGTAGGTTATGAAGGATATTATTATTAAATATCTCAAATTTAATACTCTTCTTTGGATTTTGCTAATATAATTATTATAAATTCGTAATTTTATGTAGCCTAATTGTGTAGGTGTCAACCTTGCATGAGTGTACACACTACAGTTCTGGGATAAAATTTATGGACTTGTTTGCAAATTATTTTTTATAGGTTTTTACACTTTAATGAGATTATTAAGTTTGTGTTCAAGTGTAATGTGCTTATTTTTGAGGGTATTAGCTATTGTTTGATCAGTATGAATAGATAACTGGTTCCAATAATATTGATGTAAAGAGAGAGAAAGTTCAAGTTGTAGAAAGTAAGCTTTGTAGTTAAAATGTTGTTCTTTCTTAAATAAGAATGTAATTTCATGTTTAATTCTAGTAAGTCGAAAATATTTCATGATTTTATTCAACCTGTTTTAATAGCGATTGAATTGTAATTTGGCAGAGATACGTAGGTATACTTGATTGGATAAACATTGGTAGTTAAAGCATATATTGCCATTGGTTTTACTCAATTTTACTTTAGTATTGAGATACTTAAAATATTCGTTTGCTTTGGAAGCTTCATTAATTTTAGTTATATTAATTTGTATTGTAGTAAGGAGAAATATGAATTTATAAAATAAGGAACGTACTTGGATGGAACAACTAATTAGATAAACTGGGACAACTTCTTTGTTCAATTAAACAATATAAATTAAGAAACATAATATGAAGATAATTTTTTCAAAGAGAAACTAATATATCTAGAAATTAAGTTAAATAAAAAACACTTTGAAATCTTATATTATTTTCTTCTCTGAAGACATAAACATTGTGGACTGGTCAGGTCATGGGTTCTGGACTGTGCAAGCCCAAAGTTCTTTTCTTCTGATATAAAGAGTAACTTACCTATAAGGGTTAGAGTTTATAATTTACCATGTCGTCTGGTAGGCAGGTCAATAATCTTTTATATATATATATATATATATATATAATAAATGTCTAGGTCCTAACCTAGAAAATACTATCCTAGTTTTTTTTTAATAATATTTATATATGTAGTTTTTTCTTTCTTATTTGCATGGTACTCAATTGATCAAAAATACCTTTTCCCAGATTTACACACTGTCGGCGAGGAACCAGTTGGTTACCTTTCAGGACAGCAACCTGGACGAGCCATGGAGACCCGCCACGTCTGGCAGGCTACATTCTGGTGAAAATAGTTCTTTGCCCATTTCAAACCCCCAGAGGACAGCCCGAAGATATTATTTTTTGTTTATTAGAGTCTCAATGCTTATATGTTGTTTTTTTAGGTTAACCTAAGCCCAAGATTTTTATAATATTTATGTTGATTTCATTAGAAAAGTTATTATTACAGCGTATATATTTATAAACATTAAATCTTTCACTTCTAAATTAATCATGGATAACACTAAATTGTAATTAGTTTCTTTCTTTTGAATCATCAGAACTTTTCTTCAAATATTGAGATATTTAGTTTTCAGAATATGGATTCCGATTAATTTAATACTTGAACCTTAATCTATAATATCTACCTTCTAAATTACTTTAAATATTAATTTTCTAAACTTCGAATATTAGTATTGCATCTACCTCTGGTAAATAATTCGAAATGGAATATTCTGAGACTTTACCAGTTAATGATATATATAATTATTTTGATTTTTTTTTGTAATTGGTATGCTTATTTTTTTAAGGAATATGTACTTAAAAATTGTAACATATGTGATGATGAATGAATTTAAATGTAGAAAAAAGAAAATCTAGCTCCTCATGGCATAATAGAATTAATATTGAAGGAAACTTAGTTCAAATAATTTGTTCCTTGTTGGTCAATATTTTATGCTTATTTATTACAATATTTACAATATTTAAAGATGAGAGTTTACTAGTACCTTACATGAACTTTAATTCCTGGTTAAATGGGATAGATTTTTATATACAATTATATATTAGGTAATCTGGATTGTTGATGCAATCTTTTGCTTATAGCATATCCATTTGATTTTTCTTAACTCTTTATTATGAGTTTCAATATATAGAAATCGTTGTTATTAATATTTAAAATTAAGGCTTTCTAGATCAAAGAGATTAAATGAGGCTCTGCTGTTTGTATATTTTGACTGAAGATCTCTGGATAGTAATTTATGAGGATTATTAAAAGCAGCTGAACTCTATTTTACATTATTTGGATAGTTAAGTTTGTTCTCAATAATAAAAAAAAAACAATAATGATTTAAGCATATAAGGTATGGTTTAAACATCTATTTTAGTCATTTAAATAAATTATAATCAAATCATAGACCCCTGCTTTATCTTTTATCTGTTCTTTTGCCCAAAAGATTTACCGATTTTGTCGCATTAAAAAATGACCTTTTTGCCATATAGTAATTATTCCTTTTTAATACCTAGGTATATATTATGTGAATCTTTCCAGCTGTATACAGTTCACATATATGCATGCATACCAATATATATTTATTTGTGCATTGTTCATATGGTTCACTCTGCAGTTTTCTGGTTTATTTTTATTGTTGTTATTTTGTATGTCCTCCCCCTGTCTCTTAAGGATGCAGGACGGGTACAAAACTGAAGTTTACCTGGAATGGCACAAATAAAATAGCCCCAAAATCTGTACTACTAATAATTTATTTTCTGAACAGTATTCTAAACGTAACAAATATGACAATACACCATTAGGCTATAAAATATCCATCACAACAAAAAAACAACACTAGTGTTTATTAATTTTAATTGTCTGCAATAAAGGAAGACTAAGATAACATCATAATTCTACAAGACTCTTAAAGAAAAATCAATACAACATAGTTAAAATTTGTTTCATACTGGTCTTAACTACTCTTATACTTATCACTATTGTAACTAACTATCTGTGCACAATTTCACTTAAACAAGTTTGGATTGTATTTGTAAATTTAAATACAGAAATTTTGAATTAAATGTGTATGTACATATTTACAAAAAGGAATGAAACACTACAGTAAACATACCGTAAAGACTGTACCCCTAATGAGACACACTCAATGATCAGTTAAAAAATAATAAAGACTAGGATTTTATTAAAAATATGCATACAATGCTATTTTATTTAAATATGATATAAAAAGTAAACATTATATGTAGCAGGTAAAATTTTTAATTACTTCAGTGATAATAGTAGGATAATTTATTACAAATAATGTATTTAATGATTTTCAGGGTAATAAAGTCAAACATATTTTTTTATTCAGAAAAATCAATAACATTTCATAAATAGACAAAACAAACACTCTCTATTTTACCAAGTACAAAGGAACAAGTCGAATACAATTCCACTAACATTAAGAGTAGTAAACCGAAAGAACTGCACCTTTATGACATTTAAAATCAATACTGTATCATATAAGTTTTTTAAATCAATAAATTAAGCTCTCCTATGAGAATTAAAATTGAGTTTAAAAACAACTTAAATGGACAAAAACAATAAAAATAAATGCTTGAAAAGATTTAGTGAGTTTTTTTTGTATAAATATATATTATTTTACAGGAAAATTAAATAATAAATCTAATATCTTGATTAGATTATAACAGAGACCTAGCAAAACACAAATTCATATATAATACTAAACAAATACAAGGAAACACTTCAGTAAAATAATACATTAACATAAAAAAAATTATAAATATATACATAGTAGGCTTTCTCATATAAGATGAAAACATTTTGTTCTACCACATTTTGAAAAATATAAATTATTTGAAAAATAAATAGCAAAAATTGGCTATAGAAACACTTAAAAGACTAGTTTTAAAATGTATTTAGAATAAAGTCATTACTTTTATATTTTTATTAATTAAAATTTGATGGAAAATATACATAAAAAACTAAGGATTTATTATGATTCATCTTTTTCATAACTAAGGAATGTTATAAAAAAAATTGTATTTTCTCTTTTACTTTTTAAATCAATATTATATAATGAGTTTATTGAAATGTATGTATATATTATTTCAAGCTTCTAGTGAAAGTATTTGTCAATCATTCCAAATGCGCTACTTAAGGCACTATATTTGTTGCAGGCATTATAGTTTGAACTACTTGATTGAAGCCTTACATTAGTATGACACTTTATTATGAATAATACACCATACATGGAGAATTAGATCATCTTGAAGAGAACATCATACTCTATTTTATAATATATATCATTTGTATACCACCATTTACCCTTACCCTGCCTGTATTGTAAATTATAGGCACTCGGTAATATGCACACAGGTAATTATTTAACATAGGTATGCATTTTATCACAGCGCTTGAATTGTTTCCACAAGTTAAAAAAGTTAAGTAAAACCTTATCAGAGGTTAACCATTTAATAATGACTTCGATTTTTTTTTTAAATTCCTAAATGTAATTTTTGAGCTATTTAGCAGTCTACAGATTAAATAACTTAAAATAAAAATCTAAGTTTTCTTATACTAGAAGTCAGTTCAGTAAGTCTATACTTATCATTTAATAATTGCACATGTTTTGGTGAGCATAAATGTGAATAATTATTTACATTAGACAATAATGTAAACACATTGTATTCCCATTACTTTTAAAATAACTGTTTAAAAAGATTATCAATATATTTTTAACTTTTGTTTATCTTACAAATCCTAATTTAGAACATAAACTAATTACAATTATATGATATAGATTTTAATTATATTTGAACAACATACTCAAACTCAATGTGTCAAAGCTAAGAGAAATATTAATAGAAAAAATCAGTTGGTTTGAAAAGCTTAGATGACAAGTTTGGTATAGAAATTTAACATTTATTCATTATGATATCTGTACATTTTTCATAATGTGTTGGTAGTATAAACCTGTAGTGGAACTTTTTCAGGTTATGGGTCTAGAGTCTTTTAAAATGAACGAACATTTATTATTGTCTGTGTATATCGAGAATCAACATTAACGTTAATCTCTAGAAGATTTATCCTAGAAGAAGCCTTATTAGCTCCCATGACAGATGAATAACAGTATCGTGTTACATTATTTGATGGTTCAAAATTCAATAACTGGAAGTTTAGAATGGAAACGCAGCTTGATGAACTCAATTTGCTGGGAGTAGTTCAAGATGATTATAAAACGAAAGTAATTTTTAATGAAGCTGATAGTTCTTAAATCAAGAATAAGAAGACAAAAGAACTGGCAGAGTGGAAGAAAAAAGATGAACTGGCAGAGTGGAAGAAAAAAGATCGACAATGCAAGTCTCAATTAGTCAAGAAACTTCCAGACAACGTTCGTGAATGTGCCAAGGATAAAGAATCAGCACTTGAGATATGGCTTTCCCTTATGAATACCTACGCAAAAAAAAGAGCATAGCTAACCAGTTACTTCTACGTAAAAGTCTTTTATTTATGAAGTTCGATCCATCAAGTGAGACTCTGGAGGTACATTTTAATAAATTTGATAAAATTATTTGTGAATTACAGTCAACGAGTTCTATATTAGAGGAAGTAGATATTGTCTGCCATGTTTTAATTACCATGCTGAACAAATACAATGTAGTTGTTAATGCTCTTGAGACTGTGGCCAAAAAATTGAGGTTGAGCTTTGTAAAAAAATTGGTGAGGAACAGAAACGATTGTTGGAAGTCAAATCGAAAAGTTACACAGAGCCATAAGAAACAGTTTCAATCTTTCTATCAATAATCTAGACCTAATCAAAAACTCAGTGAAGTCAATGTCAGTGCAGATTTTGAAAAAAGAATTGGGCATGTTATCTTGGAATGGCGTAAACTTAAGAATAAACATAGTGAAAATGAAAATTAAGCCCAAGTCACCAAAGTTGAAGAAGCAGAGTTCAGTATGGCAGCCAACACGTCCTTGGAAGTGGATTCTGTTTTGTTTACGGGGTGACCTGGTGGTCTAGGGGTAAGGTGTCAGACTTCTGTGCTGGCGGCCGGTGTTCAATCCTCGGTCCCGGCACAGATTTATCTGATTACCAAACCCTTCCTTCACCTCTGACAAGACATCTTGTGAATGTGGGGAATTCCAGGTCGCCACCGTGGTTCGGATTCCACGTTAAACTGTAGGTCCTTCATTTCATCTCACAATCACCCTACCATTACACATTAGCGTAAGTGCGTATAACCTGAACGGGTAGTAAGACGCGGTGCTAATAATAATAATAATGTTTTGTTTACATCCTGGTATTTAGACTCAGGAGGTTCATAACACATGATCTGTACTATTTATTGTCATCTTCTGACTAATATTCATACTTTCCCAAGTACTGCCAATATCAAGCTCGCAAAATCAAGTGAAAATTTAAAAGTGACAGAAGTTTGTGATCTCTCTGTGTCTTTTGAGATGAATGTAAAAATCAATATGATCAAGCTGGTATGTATTATTATCGTCTCTGGTCTACAACACAACCTATTGTGTTAGACACTGGATTCAAATGGATGCAAGGTAATTTTTGAAGAAGGTGTAGTGAAAGTTTTCAGAATGATAAACTTGTAGCAGTTGCATCCGAGTCTGTCAAAATGTATTTAGTGACATTATCTGTTAAAAATACCTGTGCCAATGTTGCTGAGGTAGATTGTACAGATCCATGGCATAAACGACCGGCGCATATTGACAATACCAGTTTGAAGTCTGTTGAAATGGTTGATGAAATTAACGGCGTGTGTAAACAACATTTACAATTTAGGAATCTCCATGTGAGCATCGTATCAAGGTAAAATGACTACATTTCCTGTTGTAAAAACTCGCTCAAGGGCTAAGCTCCTTTTGCAGGTTGTCCATAGTGATGTCATGGGTCTGATCAGTCCTACATCATATGGTGGTAGTAGTTTAAAGAAATATGAATCTCTAGCAACTGTTCATTTTAATGAAAGAATAAACTGCTTTAGGTGTGACTGAGCTGGTGAATACTTATCTTCAGAGATGATAAAACACTTTGAATTCAAAGGTATACAGTTTGAATATACCATCAGATATACACCCTTTCAGAACAGAGTAAGTGAACTCATGAATAGAACACTAATGGATCATGTGCGGTGAATGATATTAAGCGCAAATGTTTCAAAAGATATCAGATCAGAAGCTGTGATGACAGCAGTATATATTGTTAATAGAAGCCTAACAGTAGCCTTGGATTGTAAAACTCCTGCCGAGTTCTGGTAAAGTCAACGTCCAAACTTGTCAAAATTGCGTGTGTTTGGCTGTATTGGCTATGTGTGCGTCCCTAATGATCTACTTTAAAGGTAAACTGAACATTCGTACCTAGAAGTGCATCTTGGTCGGCTATTGCCCCAATAGCTATAGGATGTGGAACCTTACCAAAAGAAAGATTGTTTTGGCATGTGACGTATTTTTTGATGATAATGCCATTTGGAGTGGAGAAAATATGACCACATTCCCAGCAGTGAGACAGTGAGACAGTTACCATTCCGTCAGAAGGAAACCTACCTTCAGACAAAGCCAGTCATGAGGATTTGAACAAAGAAACGCCTCCACTACCATATGAAGGTGAACTTCGTCGTAGCTCACACACATGTTTGAAACCAGGCTATTTGCAAGATTATTTAGCATTTGCCATGAATGTAGAAAGCTTTCTTGACAATTTGCCTGAAGGGTTTGATTATATCAAGGGTAGACATGATGAGAGTGACTGGATGCTAGCTGTATGAGGAAATGAATTCCCTCAAGAAAAACGACACCTGGAAACTGACTTCACTACCCCCTGGTAGGAAAGCTATCTACTGTCGTTGGGTCTTCAGCATTAAGAGAGATTATGATGTTAATAAGGATTGCTATTAGGCAAGGTTAGTGGTCAAAGGTTGTCAACAGAAGAAAGGTTTCTATTTTAGGGAGACCAATTCCCCAGTAGCACGTATGACTACTGTGAGAATAATGATCGCCATCATTAATCAAGAAGCTTTACATGCATGCCAGATGGATGTGAAGAATTCATTTTTGCATGGAAACTTGTCCGAGGAAGTGTATATGCAACAACCCCTTGATATTTCAAATAATTTAGAACTTGTTTGCAAGCTCAAGAATTCACTGTATGGCCTCAAGCAGGCACCCAGAGAATGGAAGTGCCTTGACACTTTTCTTAGATCACTTGGTTTTCAACCAGTGCAGAATGATCCATGTCTGTACCTACATGTTGTTGGTGATACCAAGGTCTACATACTGATTTTTGTTGACGATTTGATCATCAGTAGTTCTCACATACAACCTCTTGAGAAGATCAAAGCTGCACTTGAAGCTAAATATGACATGAAAGTTCTGGGTAACTTACACTTTTTTCTCGGAATAAAAATTGAGAAAATAGACGATGGTATATCTTAGTCAACCATCTTATATCAAAATACTTTTATGTAAATTCAACATGGAAACTGCCAAAATAGTTAAAACCCCAACAGAAAACAGACCCTCTATTGACGATGGAGGATCAACTTCTATAATTGGCATCAAGCCATACAGAGAGCTCATAGGCAGTTTAATGCACTTAATACTATGCACCAGACCTGACATTTTCTGTCAATTATTTCAGCAGGTTTCAAAGCTGTTCAACTAACACTCACTGGGAGTCACTGAAGCGCATTCTTCACTATTTACAAGGAAATTAACACCTATATCTGTACTTTCCTAAAGAAGAAGGGACACCCTTAATTTCATATGCTGATGCAGATTTGGCCAAAGATCCCAGTCGTAAGTCAACATCTGGATTTCCTATGAAATTTTTTGGTTCAACTGTATCTTGTACAACTAGAAACCAGCCCACTATTGCCTCGAGTACCTGTGAGGCAGAATGCATTTCACTTGCCAATACTTGTAATGATGTCCTGTGGCTACGCACTCTACTACTGGAGCTTGGAATCAATCCCGAAGTGCCCACCATATATGAGGACAACTAGCCTGCCATAACGTGTCTTGAGAAGTGTGAACACAGAAGATTGAAACATATGGATGTGAAGTATAATTTTGTTAGGTAGTTAGTGTGTGATAAAGTTGTAGAGATTGAATATGTCTAAAGTGAATATCAAATTCCTGGCATTTTAACCAAAAGCTTAAGTGTTACTTAGTTTAACAACTATGTAAGTGGCTAGTATTGAATGCATATTAAAATAGGTAATATGTTTCCACATGTTCACAACAACTACCTCCCTTCACACTCTTGGTTCATGCATTCACGGTTTGGATTCATCAATGTTTAACACAGTTGCCTCCTCACCTAACACATTTAGAGCATGCTAAATTGAGGCTTAGTGTTGGTATAGCAATTTAACATTTATTCATTATGATCTTGGTTCATTTTTATGCATATGTTGGTAGTGCTGTTGACAGTATTTGTTGTTGCCTGATATGTATCTAGTTCTTTAGTTCATATTAATATTCCAATTAATATTCCAACTTTCAATCCCGGTAATGTTTGATGTTCGTAGAATAAACATTCTATAAACCTGTGGTGGCACGTTTTCAGAAATTATATTATATTCTTAAAATATGACCTTTAAAGGATATGAACTACCGAGCATTTTATTCACTTTGACCAACCAAGTTATTTAAGACACAATTAATTGTTTACAGTACTCTCTTTATATGTGTATACAAGATATTTTCTATTTTATATATTATATGTTGTATATGTATATAATTAGAGAAAGTTAAAGAGTATGTATATATATATACATGTAAATACTGGCAATCACTCACAAAGGTTTGCAACCCGTATAAGATGTACATCTTGCCTGGAAATTTATTCTTGGCAAGTAGAGCAGAGTTTGAATCCCAGATAGTTGTAATTTAAAAAAAATTAAATGGCTTCCCATGAAAGTATAGATACACATGTACTAACTTTTACCACCCTCCATTATTTTAAGTGTGCAGCCAGCCTGTTCGTTTAATTAGATGTGGAGTATGGTGGTAAAAGGTTCTAGTCATCAATATAAAATCGCGGTTTTAAGAGAAAGAGATTAAGTTACATTAAAAATAAGATACATATCTAATGTTTGCACATGAAGTATTGGTTACTTCTATTATGTGTACTCTTGTTAGAAATTGAAAGATTGAATAGTACGATTGGTTGAGCAGCTTTATAATGGTTCAGTTAGGACATTCTGAACAATATAGATTTGTTTTTAATAAATCATTTCAAATCATTGATAGAATTATAAATGTTGATTACTTAAATCTTTTCATACCCGAATTTGCTGTTACATTTTTAGTGTTTCTATTATTAAGCACCTTAATGCCTATTCAAGCCATCCACAATTATTACTATAGTACCATCTACATACTCAGATTCCTAAGTCCATGGCCCGTAAGAGATCGATGCCACAGTATCTACAGAGTCCTGATCAGTTTACTTATTCTGGTCCATACTCTGTAGAAGTTGGTCAACTTGAACTTTCTAAGAACTAGTTTATACGGACTAGCAATAACAGTTTAGTAAATATATGTGTGCGCATAAAAATAAACTCACCAATGGCAGCAAAAGGATCTGTTGTTAATTATAAGTTTGATAGTTCAAATCGTGTTGTAGATCTATGTTTTGGGATTGTACTTAACCTACATTTCAAGTATATCCTGGATGTTCTTTTATTGATCAACTGACTGCTTGGCGGTTGCTCCTTGCTGTATGTATTTTTCTTTCGAAGAGACTTATTGGACAAAATTTTCGACTGTCTCACTGGTTGGCATGGTCACATGAATAAGGATACCGACAATGTAGACGTGAATAGAATTTACAAGGATCATGGACCATGAACTACGAACCTATGGATGCAGGCGGGGTCTAGTGAAGAGGCTTAACGAGTCTAGAAGCTAATGATATTAAGAGTAACCTTTAATGAAATGTAAAATAATATGCCAAAATATGTAATGAAACTATTTATGGACAACCAATTTGGATTTAATACCTATAACCTTATTTTGAATTGCAGCAGGAATAATTCAGATTTGTAAATTTATCAACTCTGGCAGAATTTTAAGTAAAATTGTTCCCCCAAATTTAGTGAATTTAGATAAAGATTCTAGATTTATATGTGTAGATATGCTAAATTATAGATCGTTATTTCCTTAAATGTTGGTCTTATTTGGCTTAAATTCTTTATAGGTGTTTGACTATTAATAGCTTGGCAATTTATATAATATAAATATTAACGCTTTGTATACATTTTTAGCAGAAACCGAGCTTAATATTCAACAAACATTTTAAAATCTCTGAAAATGTATTTAAATATCCAAAGAGTTGCAAGTTTGATAAAAATCAACATACATAAATAGTTTTATAGGGTATATATATGTATGACAAAATATGTAGATTTAGTAAGGTTTATTACTTCAATAAAATGTTAAATCCAATTTGAAATTATTATATATATATATATATATATATATATTAATATACATATATATTTTTTTTAAATAAAAAAATAAATATATATAATCTAGAAGTATTATTAGTTTACTTGAAATTGGTACCAATACTGACAATATAAAATAAGGGTATTTTAAGCCAAATACTATGAGTGCAAAAGTTTGATAAAAATTGTTTGTGTTGATTTTATTCTTCTTTACCCCCACCACTATAACCAAAGAATTGGAAAATTCCTTTAAATACTTCAGAAAAAAATCTCAATATAGCAATCTATTGCTCTATTATAACATTAAAAATATCTTATTCAAGTTTGGCTTGGATATTTAAAAATTGAAGTGAATAGTGTTTGGCTGAAAAACTGTAATTAAAGCCGATTTCAAATTATGTTGCCCAAGATTGAAACAAGCATATTATGTCTTTCACTATGAGAATACATAAATTATTTTGGCGCATAGATCTTACTAAATATAATAAAAATGGTCCATTCATTATATTAACATGATTGGCAAAGATATATTTAAGGCACTGAGACACATTGAAAATTAATTTTTCTTATGGACTAATTTAATATTATAAAACAAATATTAGAAAACAAAATTTTAAAATATGTCCTACATAAAACCATATTTTTAAAGTATGTTGTAACTTGAACAAAAATTCAAAACTTGGTAATTAATTAATTTTTTTGCCAAAACCTTTCCCAAATAGTTTTACCTAAATACTTTACCAGGAATTACTTTTATACAACATTGCATGTAATGTCAAGATATTTAATACATGAGTATATAGCAAAGCTGGAGCGTGGACTTAAATATCAAGCAGTGGACTGCTCTTATCGAGTTTATATTTAAACTAAAGGGGACAATATATTTAACAATATATAAATGTTTTGTTTAATGGTCAAATTCAAACAGATTACCCAAAATTGTTAGAAAATAATATTCCTTTTGGAGGCAAAGTAACTTAACACTTATTTTGTAGATAATTTCCATTCTACCCTGCAAAAAAAAAAGTCTACTCTACCCTGCAAAAAAAAAGTGTTAATAATCTGATTTTATAAATTAAGGTTAAATTCAATATATAAACGTGTATACTAAATACTTAATATATTTTTTCAAAAGATTTTAAATAAACCTTTTCAACATTTTGAACAAAATTCCCATAGGATATAGAAAACAAAAATAAGTCTATTTAACCATCAAAGTTTTAACAGGGCTGTAAATCAAAATTTAGATACTTGTAGGGCTAAGCAAATATGAGCCTAGTAACAATCATTTGCTGAATGTACATGACAAGCCTGTAACTAAAAAAAAAATAAGGTCAAGAAATAAAAAACTAACCTGAGTCCGGCTGTTGTCACATTAACCGTATTTATAACATCTAAATACATAACTATATATATATATTACTTTCCAAGACTTTATTTAGTTAAAATATTAGTACTTAAATATTATTTTGGATATTTAATTCTTAAACTACTGTAACAAGTAGTGGCGCTTTCAGTAGTTACATATAGATTTATTTGAAATAAGCCTAAAATTTTTGTATAGGTTAAAAAGATTTCTCAGAAAACACATTTTATAAAATTGTTGGTTAAGCCAAGTAATATATTTGTATGATTATTCTTGTTTGTTTTGTCAGTCCAGAATTCATGTTCGGACGGTTGGATACAAATGAGTCACATATTAATCGATATCTAAGAATGTTCCATCTGACTCGGTGATACAACTCCATCTCCCCAACATATATGTGGTGTGGGAGGAAGGTTTCAATTGCCAGTGCTATTGGGACGGACGGCGAGGGGAGTTTGGGTGGGAGAAACGCTGGCCGTCGGGACGCTGGTCACGTGACAATGGACGCAATGCTGACAGATGCTGCAGTGGCCAAGTCGCCGCGCTAGTGTGGCACGCAGTTTGAGTGCCGGTCCCAGCTTCATACCAAGAGTACTCGTCAGATGGTCTTCAGTCAACAAGGGCAGGCCGGAGCCGTCGATACGCTGCTCCCGGAAGTTCTGCAACAAAGCAAATATATTGGAATATTGAGTTAAAAAGTTTAGTTCAAACATTTATTATAAAACACAAGGCATTAATTATAAATAATGTTCTGCGCTTTAGGGTCTAACACATGGTTATTATGAACGACGTCATTATGAAGATAAAGTTCCTCAAAAATGCATATTTATTGTGAAAATGACCATAAAAATAATCTTCAAGTAACGTGGAATCATAAATTGTGACAATAGTGACAAATAAGTAATGTTAATGTTAAAAAAAATTTTTTTGTCTAGTTCCCTTTAAATATCAAACGAATAAATTTGAGCAGAATGTCATTGATAAGACAATTTGAGTAAAATTTCATTTAAAATGAAATAAGTTTACATTTTTTCAATGTTATTTTAGTTCAACCTATTCAAAGTGTAAAGATATTCATTACTATTTCTCTGCTTTCATCATGATTTTGGCATAAGCAACCTTTTGAAATAGCAAACGACTATTTAAATACTGCGTGACAGTTGAATGTCTGAAAAAAGTGTCTCAAAGTTTCAAAGGCAACCTTTTTAACAGATTGATGAAATGCGGAAGGAAAGTTGAAGAGAGATATGAGAACAAATTATATGTAGGTCTAGTTGGTCGAAAGTGAATCATAAACCTCAGGTTAGGACTAATCGCAATCCAAGACCAACATTTCCAGTCAAAAGCTTTTAAGAATACTCGGATTTAAAACAAAAATGGGTGTGTGTACTTATGTACGCGCGTGAGAAGTTATACTTCTTTGGCATCATTAAATAAATATTTAACAATAATAATTTAATAATATTTAGTATTAATTAAGTTAAATAATAATATTTTAATTTATATCAATAGATAATACAATCAAAATATTCAATTTAAATCCCTACTGAATATAATTTATTAGCACATATATAATTCGCACTTGTATGAAACTAAAACACGTGTTGTGAATGTAGAAACTAGAAACATGTGGATAAATATTATATATATGAAAACAGTGATCAGAGGCGACGAGCGTACCATAGAGAAAGGAATAACATAGTATACATTTCTCTATGAGCGTACCAACATGCGTGACTAACAGAGGTTCTATTTCTATTTTGTTGGTAGCTTTTTTTTTTCGAGACTTAATGAGCGGTTTAGCTTCAACCTGTTACTTTTGTGTTACAGTGATGCGCGCGCATCTTAAAATTTCACTCTCATAATTTTTTCATAACGCGCCTAAAGAAGTATAACTTCAATAAAACTAGCCCAACATGATATTGCTCAATGCTGTACCATATTTACATGTTTCAGGCTGATAGTGAGCTTAGGGGTGCTTTGAGAGGGGGTAGGGATGGTATGGGTGGGAGAGTTCCACGTGCGGTCACTGAGGGGAAATACCACAAAGCAAGATGTCATGTATCATCCTACCATAGAAAGAATAACGAAGTATATTTTTTACCAACTCATGATTGAAGGGAGATCTAGCTAATATGCATTTTAGAATACTCTCTGAAAAATGGTCACGTGAACAGCTAAAAACCAATGGCAGGAAATCATCGTGAACTGCGTTTGTCATTTTGAACCATGCCATTCATCTTTGCCCATGCTTCTTAATGAAATACACATAATAGAATCAATCGAATTTAAATTCAAATAAACTCAAAATATTGTGCATGCGCCTAAACCAACCAATTCAATACGCGAATTCACCTACTAAGGCCGATACTAACAGACAGCTATGTCTACTGTTGTAAGTTGATTTTAAATTAATTGTTAGTTGAAAAGCATGTGTGTTTTGTTCTCGTTCTGTATTGGTTTGTTTCATGACACAACACAATAATTAAAAAACTAACTCTTAATAATAAGTAGTATTAATGTTAAAATATCTGTTGGTCCCCTGGGAAGTTAAATATGTTGATAATCAGCTATAATTAGCTTGCGTTGTAAATCATTATGGATCAACAACATTATTTGTGCTCTAGGTTTTGAGAGAACGTGGGAATCAATAACACTACTCTCCAGGCTGACAATCATCCTGTAGATAACCATGTTCCTTTACGTGGAGTTGAAAATTCAAAATATCAGTTAAAATTTGACCAGCAAACACACCCACAAACAAAAAAAAAAAAACTCTATTAATGAAATTGTTAAAGCGTAGGTTACTACTGTGGATGAAAATTAAGGTTAAAAGGATCCATCAAAGTAAAAACTAAAATAAAGCCGATTGTGAAGGTGTGAAAAATATGTACAGTTCGACTGGTGTGAAGAGAAGGATTAAGGTCCATCTTTAATAGTAACACAGCTCTAACAAAACTACGACAACACAAATATGATATACATATTTTTTATAAAGAGCACGATAAAGCGTCATTCAAATAAAGTCCAAACATATTAATAAGAACAAATTTAAGCTTCTTTAAAACCTCCCCGTGCCTTTATTCAACAGAGAATCTATAAAGTAGCTTTGTTATTATTAGTATATAAAATTGACAACAGGAAATAGCAACCAAATCGTAATTTATATTTAAATATTCATCTTTTATTGGTTTGAATTGTGATACAAAACGCGATAGTAGGCTGACTAATAAACAACGTAAAAATAGAGATGTGATCTGAACATGTGTTAAAAGCTGACATTTCTTTGAAGATTAGATTTATACGGTGAGAAATGATCTAGATGTTTCTCAACGTGTAAATATAGAGCATTAATACAGCCACAGTTTGTTTGACATTATATATTATTGAACATGAAGATGCTGTTCGTACATTGAAACTAGTCTACCATACGGTCAGCCAGACTGCACTCAACCTACAAAACTAAGAACATGCACATAACCAACAAATAAGATAACTTTGTTTATTTGTTAATTTAATTTATTTTTCATCTTCTTGTACAATCACTTCTTATAATTTGTTATTAATGTAAAAACAATTTATCAACACAATCATTTGTTAATCCAGTTTTACTTTAATTCCATGAAATGAATATTACTCGATCTTGTTATCACTTACTAATAATTTTAACTTTAAAATTTACTTCAAAATCTTAAATTTTTACTATTTAATTATGATTTCACATTTTAACCTCTCATTGTATCTTACCTCATCTAATAATAATCATGTGTGTTTACCAACTCTGTATATTTACTACTGGATGTGTTGCATCATTGCAAAACAACAAGTTTTAATTAGTTTATACCAAATTATAATCTGTCTCTACTATAATTTGCATTACAAATTGTATGAAATGTAGTGGTGATGCTTTCTGGCAGCATTAATATATTTTCTGTTTGTAATTAATTTAAAAATTAGTCAAAATGCAGGCTTTGAGGTGTACATTTCTGTGCACAGGGGCAAATGATTTTAAAATCCAGACCATTGCGTTCAAGAGATATCATTGCAATGCTCATGATGGACAAACAAACCCACCATTTTATTAATATAGATGGATGGCTGAAAAAAAAACTCTTTTAAATAACTAATCAAAATTTTCTCCTACTGCCAATCCCATGTTGTTCATGTATATTTGTGTGTATAAAACAAGAGCAAAGAAAATACAAGATGACGTTTATATAGTTTTTCTTTTTCTTCATTTGTTGAACGGTGATCCTCCAGTTTCACGCATGGCCTCACCGAGAAAATGGTCCTTATCATCTTCATACTCTGTGATGCTGTCTTTTAGACAGTGGCAAGATTATCTCTACAGCCGGTGGCAGTGCGAGGTGGAAAAATACTAAGTAGTGGCGAAAAAAACAGTATCAGGCACATGTAATTACAGCCACATTAAAATATGTTAGTACCGACACCTAAACATGTTTTGAAACTAAGCGAACCGGTCATGATGGTAAACACGATGCACATAAAACAAAATGTGGATGGGCTATTATTTAGCGCTATTTAAGAGTTTATGCATGTTGTAATTATGATAAATTGGCTACCCACTATTCGTTTAGCCATATTATTCAAGTTTAGCTATAAACTTAAAAATATGAGTAAGGAAAGCTTCCAAGAGGAAAACAAAAGAGTGTTTATTGTCCATTTTTGTTGTGAATACAAATACAATAACCATATGAGTCCTGAATTTAAGGGGTGCCATTAGATTTAAGGGAAATATCACAGCACCGAAATATCACTCCCGAGTGGAATAAAATTATCATTTTTTTTTCTCTAGACAGGGTGGCTATAAAAATTACTTTAAATTCCCTATCTTTAACTTTTTTATAATTTATTTTTATTAGCGTAGCTTCTTACTACCGGTTGAGGTTATAAACATATTTTTAATTAAATTCTCTGACTTTTCCAGGTTTTCCCTGTCTGTAGCCACCTAAGCTCTAAATTTTTCAATCATTTTAAAAATAGTTTCAATAGTGATAAAAACTCACTTGGACTGAATAATAATTGTAATAGTTTATTTAAAGTTTTGTGAAAGAAGATTATAGTAGCTTTACTAGCTGTCAGATAAAGCCTTTACTATGAAAATTGAACTTTGCCTACCAGGCTGGTGGACTCGGTACGCCTTGACTTCCACTTATACTCCTATATAAATGGCTTACGTATATCAACTAGTAATAATACATTTACTGCAGTAAAAAAATGCTCTAATACAGATCACTTCATGGGAAGGTTCTTTGGCATTTGTCAATCCAAACTACAAATTTCTGTCCTAGATAATAAACAGTATTTTAAATTGTTATAACATTATACGCTTTTATTTTGAAGAACCGATCCAGACTCGAAAGCCACAGTCTTCTTCTAAGAAACATGTATTGGCTTTTGCCCTTTGCTGAATATATAAATTTGTGCTACTCACATACAATGTATAAAAGGGTTAAGATACTTATGTTACACTAATTGCTAAAAGGCTATATCCTCACAAGTTCCAAGTTACGTGTAAAACTGGTCTTTAGGGATCCTGCAATTCACGAGACTTTATTTTATTACATTCTCACTGAAAACATTCTCTACATAGTCACATTTGTAACAAAGCATTTACAACCGCAGACTTGGTGTCATTTTCAACATTTTATATAAATTAGCAACGCTTGGAAGCCTTTTTACCATACTTGACGCTACGCCATGCTTTCCGCGTCCATAAACTAAATCGAAGGTTAACGTCCTTCGTGACAATCGGACAGTAATTAGTTTGGGTACAACATGGTAAAACTTACAATAGATCATGGATACGGCGTGAACGTGGTCTTAAAGCTACTTTACTCATATGGCAATGAAATAGCTTAACGTGTTGACGAGAAGTGCCATGTCAAGTTTTGACTGATTGCGGAGCATATACAAACAAATGTAAGTGTAGCAAACATTAGGTCAATAAAGATGACTATAATCATCAGAGGGGGTCAAAGTCATTGTCTGAATGCGAAGCGAGGCTTAGATCGTACCAATCAAAGATGACGATAGCACTACTTTTAATTTGTAAGCTACTCATTGAGTGTAACTAAGTAGAGAAACATGTTGAAAACAAAACAAAAATCCCAACATATTTAAATTTATTTATGCTTGCATTAAATCTTTATTTAACCGCTAGTTGGTGTTGAATATTATTTAATAACTTTTTTAGTACTACCCGTTCGCATTATATGTCTATATTCTAACTAAGCTAATGTATTAGAAATGAGGACAGTTGAATTTAGAAGAAGTGAACCCACATTTCCCTAGAGGTAATGTTGAAAACACACCCTTGGTACACCCAACCAGAATTCGATCACCAATCTACCCGTCATCGGCAGGCCAGTCTATTTACAGAGACACACACTATTATTTAATAACTCTTCTAAAATATGTACTTGTGGAAGAATGTTATAGGTATTTTATTGATGTATTTGCAATTTGCCAAATGATTATATTTCATATGTTTGGCAACTCTGGCTAAAGGGTGTGGAACGAAGAGACCTTTGGGAAAGACAATCAGACTTTCCTCTGACCTTAAAACGGAAGTGTGGTGGCTATAGAGTAGGCGCCACCCCAGGTGGTGGATGTGGGTGCTTGGCGAACTCGGGAGTGAGATAACGGAGAGTGCCCGGGTAGCGGGGCGTGATATACCTGGGGCGGACCAAATAGACTAGGGGTAGTTGAATTTCAACTAAATTAAATAAATTAAGAGCCAAAATCGGTTTTATAATTTTAAAAAGGAAATTCATATTGTAATTATAAAAATTAAGTTAAAATTATGTGGAAAAACGGCCCGGATTTAAAGTTTGCAAGATATTGGGCATGAAAACACCGAATAATAAAAAAAAAAGTCCCCAGATGAGATATGTCCTACGACCTGATCTAAAAACGCAGTTTATCCACATTGTTTTTTTAGCACTGCGTCTTACTAACCGTTTGGGTTATACGCTCACATAGATCTTCAGTTAAGAACTATTGCATGTGCAAATAATACAAATTCATTACAGATTAATTAAATAATAGATCTTAATTTTTTCTTTATGATAATATTTTCATGATAAATATTGTGGTTTTCCTGTTTGGGCACTTTGGACCTTTCTAAACATTATTATATATTTTAAACTTTGACTTAAAACAAGGTTTTTTTGTTAAGTACACTTTCAAATTATTTAATAATACATTTTGTTTCTACGTCAGTTTTAATAGAAGGAGAAGAGATTATCAATATTCTTGTGTAGTATCCTGTGAACAAAAATGTAGCCTTTAGCTAAACCGTCGGCTAAAGATATTACAAGATATAACAAGTAAAACGAGCGTAATATTTCCCTCTCCTGGATTGTGCTGAGTTTGACCTAGGACTACTCAGTGCTCAGATATTTACAAACTATTGCAAGAAATCGCACACAAAGCGCCACCAAACTAAATGTTCACGCTTAAGCTCAGTTTTCTTATAGCACAGTGTC
>JBCFYV010009787.1:0-27301 GCA_039000515.1 Timema cristinae | reverse complement strand
AATGTCTCAATGCTACTTTTCTGATTATAACATACGGTTCGCTCGACAAATGAGTTGGACAGAACACGCCGTAGAAAACAAAAGAACATATAATCATAGGTATTACGTTATAAACATCAGTAAACGGCGCTACAAAAGTAAACAGCATTTTAGACGATTTCATTCTAAGATTGCGGAACGCCAATGGGTGTATGACTGGATTCTACTTGGGTGACTATAGTTTGATGCTTCAAGGTGGGATGAAAAGGGTCGCCAGAAAAGGCCAGTGCTTTTGCAGTTTTTATGGCAAAATGGTCAAAATAAATAAAATATTGCTTCAGTACAAACATAAGAGTTTAATTTTCTTCACATGATGACCTTAAAATTTCTTATATATCTGTCAAAAGGTGTCCTGGAATTTAATGACAACTTTTTTCCTTCATTTAAAAAGTTTCTCATCTAATGCTGCTATGCTCATGATGAATTTTCAGGAACTGTTGACCTCAACACGCGAAGAAAATTAAACTCTGTGTCTCTACCAAAGCAATATTTAATTGATTTTGGACCCGAAAAAAAAAAGAATTTCCATAAAAACTGCAAAAAAAAATGGACTTTCCTCACGTTACCTACATCCCACCTTAAAAGCTCAAGCTTATCTAATCCGATCGGCCGATTACCGGGAGCATGGGTTCGGATAACAGACAAGTGTACAAGGGGGTGTTATTCCCTAAATGGTTTCTAACTTTTCCTCCAAACAAAGTCGAGCACATTTTTCTCTAAAACTCTAACTTCCTCAACCCTCTCCCATATGTGTAGCGGATTGCTTGAATCGGCAGTAAGACGTTCTGTAAAAATTTAACACTTGATTATGTACTCTTCGTTTACCCCGTAAGGTATTAACCGTACCTTAAATTATTCCACTATGGAATAGCTTTAGCAGTGATATTCAACCTGGGATAAGCGTACCCCCCGGAGGAACGCGAAGACATCCAAAGGGGTACGTAAATTTTTTTTTTTTAAAATCTATACATACTTAGGCCTATGTGTATAATTATTTATGTACATTTTTTATTATTTTGGTAATAGTTTATTTTATTTATTTTAGATTTAGATTATAGAATTATAACTTTGGGGGCACAAAGTTGAAGATAAAGGAACACACCACTGGAGGGTCGTAGCGTCAAGGTGACACAGCTACCCATCAGGTTAAACATTATTATTATTATTATCGCGTCTTACTACCCATTCGGGTTATACGCACTTACGCTAATGTGTAATGGAAGGGTGATTGTGAGATGAAATGAAGGACCTACAGTTTAACGTGGGATTCGAACCACGGTGGAAGCCTGGAATTCCCCACATTCTCAAGTTGTCTTGTCAGAGGTGAAGGAAGGGTTTGGTAATCAGATATATCTGTGCCGGGACCGAGGATCGAACCCGGACCCCCAACACAGAAGTCCGACACCTTACCCCTAGACCACCAGGTCACCATAAGGTTAAACAGAGTTAATCTTTTTTTTTTGCTAGTTTCCATCAGTGATTTTATAATGGCTACCCCCTACGTGCAAAAAATAAACAAATGCTTGTGAATACCGCAAACTAGAATAAAACCAGAGTCTCCCAACGCTGGAGTTCACTTCCTTGCCAAAGCGACAGGGACAAAAGCCCTCGACTCGGCACAAGAAAGTTGACGGAGATGTTCGACCAAGCGTGCAAGGTCCCAGGTGAGGTCACCCGCATAGAGCCCGTTACCCTTCCCAGGAAGAGAAGAGAGAGAGAGAGAAAGAAAGAGCAGGAGAGATGTACGATCTAATTCATTCGAGCATCCTCTGGGCAAACGGTACGTTAGTACTGGATAATCTTTCCGCCCCTGGTCAAAAATGATGTAGCCTAGGTATATTATTATTATTGCCGTATAAATCAAGATTTTTATTTTTATAAAAATTTTTTAAGCAAATTAAAAATTGATAATTAAATTATACATAGTGTGTTTTTGTGAGTGTAAAAAAAGTCACAAAAAAAAATTACAAAATTGTATTAGTAAAATTAATTTATAAAAAAAAAAGTAACACGGTTTCCTTGGGAGAGGAGGTAAGGCCCATTAGTCCTATGTCAATTTTGCAATGTAAAAGAACTCGGGAAAGTACGTGAAAAACCTTCCCCAGCAAAAAATTGGGGGGCCCCTTTATTCTTCCTGAAATTCTCTGTGTGAATTATCAGTCGGTTAAAAAGTGCACTTTTAAAAACATAAATAAGAAAAAAAAAATTTATATTTTTTGGTTTCCCCCCTTCCTTTCAAGCAAACGCGAGCTATGTCTTTTACATTCATCGTAATTTATTGATGTTTGCAGATAGCCAAGCCAGTAGTAAGATTTTTGCAACAAACAACAACAAAACAACAAAAGCCAGGGTTGAGAGTTGTTTTAAAGTGACCCTAGTGCATAGCTCTATTAGTTTGCCAAATATTATTTTTTTTTAAATTTTTAAAAAACGATTTTTTGTTAAATTGACAATGCATTATAAATGGGGAGTTAAAAAAAATCACTTAAAAAAACCCCCAAAAAAAACCCATTTATTATATTAGGGTTTAAAAAAACCAATGTTTAATTTTTTTAAGGGTTTTAGTATTTTTGTTTAAAACCTTTTCGCTAGAAAAAAATAAAAATAATAATAAAAAAATGATTTTTTGTGTTTATAACATTCTTCAAAATTTACAGATTGTATACAATAGAAAAAGCTATAAATATGTTTTAATTTGGTTGAAAAAAAAATGTTTACAAAAAAACTATTTGGGATAATATAATGTTAAGGTCCCAAACCCTGTAAAAATTTCTGGGCCCTAAAAATAATGCTAATCCAAAAGCAAATGAGATAAAAAAAGGGTCTTACCTTTTATCTTTAACTAAAGAAATCAAAGCAACAAAAAATTTTCGTAACTGGCTTCCCATAATTTGAGCAGGGTTTTCCCCCCCTTTCTATTCCTTCAAACCCCAAAACAGTATTTTATTAAACCCTGTAGGCTTATACAGTTTTTTCAAAAATTTAATTTTTGCATTGTTTTCCTTTATTATTGTCTTAAAAAACTTCCCAAAACTTTTTTTTAAAAAAAAAATATGTTTATCTGGATCCGAATAATTAATTTTTTGCATTATTTTATTGCAAAAAATACACATTCTTAATTAAACCACCAAAAAAAACCCCAAAAAAAAAAAAAAAAAAAACTCAAAAACCCCAAAAATACCCAATACAACTAAATAACCCAAATTTTTTTTAAATAACCGTGATTTTTTTTAAACCCGGGTTTGGGTTTTGGCAGACTGATTTGAAATAGTATTTCCTGGCTCAATGGGGGAAAGCAACAATAACTGGGTGCCTGGCGGCAAGGGTTAAGGTGCGTATTTTCTGTGTGGCGGGGGGTTAAATCTGGTTCGGACAGATTTACTGATTACCAAACCCTTCCTTCACCTCTACAAGCATCTTGTAATGGGGGGAATCCCGTCCCCGGGGTTGGTTCCCACGTTAAACTGTAGGTCTTCATTTCATCTAAAAATCCCCCTACCATTCACATTACCCTAAGTGGTATAACCCAAAGGGGTGAAAACCGGTGAAATAATAATAAAAATAATAACAACTAATACTTCCCCATTTCCCCTGTATGCCTCTTCAGTGCTGCTCTTTACAGCTGACGGTGGAATCTTGAGGATCAACAAAACCCTGGGTGGGTTTCGTTACAATCTATATGTATAATAATTTTGTTTTTTAATAACTGGGAACCATTTTTAATTGCAAACAAGTAAATCAAAGGGAAAAAAAAAAAACAAATATATTTTTTCACATGTAAGGTGTCTTAAATCTTTTTCATGAATGAACGGTCTAAGGTGTCACTTTGTGTTGACGGGCCCTGTGATGAGGGGGAAAGGGGGGGGGGGGGGGAAGGGGTTGGGGTTTTGAATCCCGGCATGCACCGAGGGCGTTTTTCCCTAAGTAGTTTAAACACTTCCCCTTTCCCAGAAAAAAATGTGAGTAAGTACCTCTAAAAAATGATTACTTTCCCCCTCCCATTAGAGAAATTTCAATATCTACAACCTGAACAGGTACATACCCCCATGGCTTCTTTGGTGTGATGAAGTATAGTGACAGCTTTGAAAAGTTCCCAGCCCAAATTATGTACCCTCGCCGGCCATATAATCGAAAGAACATTTTTTTTAAACAGCTGTTGCTTCTGAGTCAAAATGTAGGTTAACCTAGATGTTGACTGTCAGAAGTCAGCTGTGAGCTGTATCAGCCCAAAGAGCCAGGGGGCTACTGTAGAAAACCTAAGCCCGGGTAAAAAAAAAAAAATAAGTTTTAAAACACTTAATTATACCTGGCAGTTTTCAAAAATATTTATATCGTAAAACTGTTTCATTTTTTTTTTCTATAAAGGAAGCAAAAAATAAAAAAATACAAATTTCCCCAAAAACCTAACTTACGCCCATTTTGTAAAGTAAAAAATAAAATAAAAATTTCTTTGTTAAACTGCTTCCGCAAATAACTGAAAAATTATCCCGGGGGGTAATCTAATTCTTTTTTACCTTTCATCCTCCACCCGGTTTCAGCCGATAATTATGTATCCCAAATAAAATAAAAATACGTCGACGGTTGCGTAATAGAAAAAAATTTAAATATTTTGCTTAAAAATTGACAATTCAAAGAGAAGAAAAGTTTCTAAAGTTTTACAAAACCCCGAAATTGTCAAAAAAGGTAATCGATCTGTCAAAAAAAAAATTGTGGTAAAATGGTTTAAGGACCCGTGAAACAAATTTTTTTTTTAACGTTTTCGGATAAATGAGGTGCGCCAGCTTTTTTATTTTTTCATTAAAAGGAGATGAATTTATGAATGAATTTTCTCCCGGACGCTGGCTGCTCGTAAAATTATGTAGTTCTCTGATCCCGAGGGCGATGTGGCCCGGTAGGACTTCTGTACGAAGGGGAAGGGGGGGGGAGTCAACCGACTGTTACCCCCGTTCCACCCAAACCCCAAGAATTTTAATAACTCTTTGGAATTCAGGACCAGAATCTCGAAAAGTTAAAAAAATTTAAACATCTTAAAATGAGATAATTTATTTTTTCTCCCTTTTGCTATATACTAGGTGATTTTTATGGTCCAAAACAATCTTTTTCTTTTCTTTTGTTTTTCACATCATTTACAAAGAGTCCTTTTCCCAAAAAAAGGGCCATTTTAGAAAATAAAAACAAAAATTTTTGATGTCAACATAAAAAAACTTTTACTACTTTATTATTATTATTATTTTTTTAATTAATTATTTTTATTATTTTATTATTTTATTATTAGCCCCGCGTCTTATACCGTTCGGGTTATGCACTTAGCTAATGTGTAAGGTGGGGGTGTTTGTGAATGAAATAAGGGGCCCTACATTTTAAACGTGGAATCCGAACCAGGGTGGGGCCTGGCATTTACTTTATTGTATTATTTTAAGGTATTGATAGTATCCGAAGTGACGCCGTTATTACATGTCTTGACGTTGAAGAAAGTAAAAATAAAAATATTAGAAAAGGTCTTCTACCCTTTCGGATTATACGCATATGAAGAAAGTAGATTAGAAAATTTTATAGTTTAGATAAGCCTTATTGTGAAATTGGACCCCACCTGTATAGCGCATACGCACTCAAATCATCTATGGGATAGGGATGGGAAGGTTGAATTTAGGGGAAAAAATACCGCATTTTCGTGTGGGAGGGGGGAGAAAATACGTTTGCCCTTACATATTTTTGTTTTTTTTGACCAAAAAAAAAAGGTTTTTTTTTAAAACAAACTGAAAAAATACTTTATACAAAAATTATTCTTTTTTCCCAACCCACCAAAAATTCAACCGAATAGGCGTCAAAAAGATGGCGATTTTTTGCATGGGGCTTGTGCCAATAAGTAGGGGAAGTAGGGGGGGTTGGGAAAGAGGGGGCATTGTGTGTGGGGGGGGTTAGGGGCGCGAGCATAGATGCAGGAAATATTAAAACCCACCCTTTAAAAAATTATTTTAATTATCTTATGGATGATTGTTTAAAAAAAATCCAAACAAATAATAATGTTAATTATAGAAAATCAATTTTAGTGAAATTTTCTATTTTTAAATCACAGGGGGGATGTTTTCGTTAAGCCTTTGTTTTTAAAATTTTAAAAGTATGGTTTTATCCTTGTCTACAGGGGGAACAACTTAGCAACTTTCAACCACCCCAAGCGCTGAAAGCGAAAAGTGAGTGTGGGACTAAAATTTTTACTTTATTGTTTTTGGTGTCAAAAAAGTAAAAATTAAATGACGTGTAAACTACAAAACTTAGAATATTGTATTAATTCCATTTAAATAGTTGGAATTTATTTTCCAGAATAAAAAAAAAATCGGAAACTTTTAGAGATATTTTGGGAGGTTTTTTCCGATAAATTTTTCATCTTCAGGCCATAATACAAAATACTCTAAACTTGGTAGATTTCGTAAAACCCAAACCGGGGCAAGCGACAAAAATGTATTGTAAAAAAAACCCGGGCCCCATTCAATCGAAAAACTAGGTTTACTTAAAAAAAAAAAGACTCCATTAATGGGCACGTTTCCAAACCCTACATTGAAAAAAATAAAACCCTTGTTTACAAGAGTTTTGCATACAAATTTCTTAAAATTTTTAAAATGTGATGAGTTTTAAAACGTACTTGATGTAAACTACATGCGAAGAAGAAGAAAAAAGGAAATAACAACTCAAAGGGGGGAAAAAAAATAATAAAAGGTAATAAAAAAATCTCGACGAGGAAAAATATTTTCCCACAAATTATATCCATAAACCAGTAAAATCTGATGGTCTTGTCTTAAAGCTGCGATAAAATTGCTCTCGATGGTTTAATTAAAAATTCTTCATGGACAAAAATAAACTAATTTCAACCATCGTTATTTCCCAAACTCCAATCAGGGGGGAAAGTTCTTTAAAATTCATGATTTGGGGGGATTTCATTAACTATTCATTCAATTTAGAAAATTTTTTTACCCCCCTTTTCCTAAAAACAACCCTTTTTTCTAATAATCCAATAACTTCCCAAAGGATATCGCTTCCAAAATTATTTTTTTTTTTTTAGTTGAAAGTTTTTATTTAAAACCGTTTGCAAAAAAAAGATATAAAGGAATTTATTCGGGGGGTTTTGGGCCCCATAAACATTGCCTGAGTATAACCAAACCTAACCAAACCCTAGTTAAAAAAAACTTGGTGAACCTAAACTGAATGTCGGAATGGGCAGGACTAGAGCAGAACCCATTATCAATTTGTATCTCCCCCAATGGGGACTTTACTAATATAGATTTTTTCCTTTCGATACTAGTATTTTACTCGCAATTTTTTCCAATACTTTTACTGATTTTAGTACCACACCCCGGGATCGGATGGTATCAAAGGTAAAAACTTTTTTGTTATTTTACTTAGCTTGTTTTAAATGTTTACTAGTTAAAAAAAGGTTATAAATAGATTGAAAAATATATTTTTTAACTAATTTGTTATTAAATAATTTCCTCAGTTACAATTTAAAATATTTTTTGAAAGTGGTGTAATAAAACCTTTTTATACCCATTTTAAATTTTTCATATTTCTAAGTTCACATAAAAAAACGGCTGACCTTTATAATTTTAAAAATAGGGTTTAAAATAATTATAATTTTAAGTTTTTAAAAATTTTGAATAAAAAATTATTTTTATCATGCAAAAAAGTGTTTTATTAATTGTTTAAAAAAAAAAGGTTTTTCCCAGAAAAAAAAATTTCGATCCCGATACTTTTCTTCCAAACTAGACGAAATCATTTTTTCTTCCGATATTTTAAATAATACGTTCGATACCTTTTTTTCGTACCACATCCATCCCACATCCATCCCCCAAACCCCTTTATTTACGTGTTAATTTTTTAAAAAAAATCTTTTAAAAAGAGGATAAAAAATGTTTTTTTAAAGCTTTCAGTCAAATTAGTGTGAAAATACGCCGGTGGTCAATGGGAGCCATGACGGGGTGAATGGGTTCAAAAACCGGTCAAGTGTACTTCACTCACCCCCCGTAAAGCGGGTACATACACTTCCTAAATTCAAACCTTCCCATAAATATGACGAAATTGTAAAAAGCGTACAACCTTAAGGGGTAGTACGAAGTAAAAGCGTAAAAAAAATAGTGCGGAAATGAAGCCCTCTAATAAAGGCCCCCCTAAAGGGGTGTAAAAACGGCAGAAAAGGTAGGTGGTTTTGCATTTTTTTTATATCAAAAACTATTTTTTGTAAAAAGAAATAAATGTTTTTTCGTTAGAAACATAAGAGCTATTTTTCTTCACAAAAAATATACAGTTGTTGAATATCGTCAAGGATGTCCGGGAATTAATGATAACTTTTTCTCTTAGTTTAAAAGTATATAAAAATATTTTTAAAGCTTATGACACATTTTTAAAAAATGATTGAAAACACTATTTAAAAAAATTAACTCATGTTTCTTCTGGAGTAATATTTGATTTTTTGTGCCGAAAAAAAAAAAGTGTTTGCTATGAAAACGGCAAAAAAAATATTTTCCCCCTTTCCATTCCCCCTTTAAAAGTTGGTAATATTCGGCTTTTTGATTTTAAATATGCAATTTCCTAAAATTTATAAAATTGTGCGAGTGCCCAGCATTAACCAAACTCCGAGTCAAGGTGGCTGGTTATCGGTAGCTGTGATCTTAATAAAAAAACACATTCGTAGCGACAATTTCCACACGTTCATCATAGACTTGCCTTAAAATATGGTGAAAAGTGCCCGGGGCAGGGGACGTTTCCTGATACTCGGGGTTAATGTGTTGGGCGCCTAGCCAAAAGCCCCGGGTTCAATTCCCCATGTCCAGGGCTTTTTTCAATTTTTGAAATGATATTTAATGGAGAATTCCTCAAAAAAAGCTAAATAATGCTTCGGATTGTTTGCTAATTTATGTTTAAGTTTGGTACGAGCCGTTTTAAAAAAAAACAGTAAAAACGTGCTCACGCCTGTATTATTGACATATCTTGAGCGTGTGGGACAGTCTTGGGAAAAATACACCTTGTAAAAAAGGATACATACAAACTTTACAGAAACGCCCCATTCGGGCAAGTTATCTGTGTCACATGTTCGAGACAGTACAAATAAACCATACGTACTTTTATTTTGGGTTTTTCTTTCGGTGAAAGTTTTTTTCGTGTTAAGTACTTTTTGAAAATCGTTGTTTGAAAAGGAGGGAAAAATAGTAAGGTACGGGTATGAGCTTGATCATGGAAAGAGAAGTACAAACTTTTTAAAAAATTTACCCCCCTCGGTGGCGTAGTTGGCTAACGGCTTGTGTTTTGAGCTCGACTGCTGGGGAGGGGGAGTTGAGGTTCAAATCCGGTCGGTAAATGGGAGGGGGTTTCCTAAAGGGTTTTCCCTCTCCTCCACGCAAATGGGGGTTCACTTCCTCTAATTCAACCTTCCAATTTCCTAATCCATTAGGTATATTCAATGATCAAACTTTTACCGTATTTTAAATGTTTATAATTTTAAACATTCCTTGGGAAAAAAAAAAAAAACTTTTTTTAACGTGGGGTTTGTTGGTTATAATATTCCCTTTCTGTGACCCGTTTGAAGGGTCCTAAAAAAAAGGGGGAAAAAAAATTAATTACCAACTAGCTACAGTGGAGATTGCTAAACAACTTTTTTTTTTTTAAAACACAAAACTATTTAGTTTGGAAAATAATGAAAAACATTTTAGCATTTAATCATGTAAAACCCGGGAAGGTTTTATGCGCGTTGCTAAAAAAGTAAAATAAATAAAAAAAAAGCAAAAAATTATTTCTATTTTTTAGGTAAAAAAAATTTCTATCAAAGCGACAATGAAGAACACGTGTCGGGTAGTTTTTTTTAAAAAAATTTTATTGTAGTCAATTTTAAAAATTTTTAATTTTGGGAAATTTTTTTATTTTCGAATCAGAAAAAATATTGTAAACAAACAGAGAAAAATAATTTAGAACATTACATCTTTTAAAAACTTCGGCGTTTTAACTTAGAAATTGCGCTCGGTCTATTAAGTCAAGTACCCCGGTTCGATTCTTGGGCATGACCGAAAGTTTTAAATTTTTTTGTTAAAGTGAGCCTTTCTTTTTCCAGGACCAACGCTAGCTTACATTAGTAGATTTCAATTATGACAAAATTTTACTTTTGTTCCGGTTCTGGGGCCCAAGAGTTAAAAAAGTGAGTTGTCGATTTTGGGGGGGGGGGGGGGGGAGTAAAACCCGCGAAGGGGGGTTTTTTAAACAAAATTGGGGTGGATTTTGTTTCCCTTTTTAAACTTCCAACTCTTAATCGTAAAATTTTAAAAAAAATTTTTAAAATTCTTTATTTTTTTTTGCGTTGAATTTTAAATTAAATTAAATTAAAAGAAAAAATGGGAAAGAAAATGGAAGATAACTAAAATTATGCCCATGGATGCTTTTGTAAATCTTACGTTTCAACTTCCTGAAGAAAGCTTAAATGTTTTTTAAAAAGAACATTTTCCAGTAAAAGGGGAGAAGGAAAAGTAATTGTTTTTTGTTTTGTGTCCCCCCTTGAGCAATATTTATCCTTCCTTCTAAATTTATTGGGGGCTGGACAGGAAATCCAGTAATATTAAAGCGACAAATTTTTTTTCTACTTTTAAAGTAAATCGTAAAATGCATGAGACTTTTAAGATTTGATCTCAGATCATAGCAAATTTCAAAATGAATGGGGCACAAATGTAAGAGTAAAATGAAGGTATAGCAAAAAATTCTCATATTCCTTTTTAAAAACGAAACATATATGGGAACAATTTGTTTACGTAAATTGTGAGGGGTTAAATAGTAATGGGGAAAGTAAACAATTTTTGCTCGGGGTTTGAAACCCCATCAGAAAAGAAATGAGGCACGATAAATTTTTAAAACAGACGTTTAGTTGACAAAATAAAAAGGTTTTTCTTCCCCTCCAAAAAGGATTGCTGTTAGATCTTTCGCATACCAGCAAATAATCCAAAGAAAGTAACAAAAAAAATGAGTATGAAAAAAAAATATTACATTTTGATTTTATTTAGTATACAGAGAAAAACTAGTATTGCATATTTGGGTTTAAAGCTCAGTGATGCTTTATCCCCTTCCCTCGGTTTTCATGGCTTGGTGGATTCTAAAAAAAGGGAAAAAGAAAGTAATATTGATGAAAAATTGCTTAGGGAAAATTTTCACAAGAAATATGAAATTTTCTTTAATCCGGAAGAAGTGCATTTTTTGGATGGAATGGCACTTATACCTCAGTACCCTTTGTGGTCCTTTCGAAGACAAACATTTGTGGTTTTAGCGAGTAAGTCAGCTTGTGAATGATGATCCATTAATTGTGAAAAAAAAAGGAGAGAACATACAATTTTATGAAACACTGCCAAAAGATCCTAAAGAAAAAAAAACAAAACAAGCCCCTTTTGTCTGTTCTTATGAATTTTTTTTCAAAATGCTTGGCCCAAAAGGCTGTCTTTTTATTGGTGGAGTCTAAAACCCGAAGCTCTGAAAAAACGACGAACATTTTTCCCGGGGTAACACTTTCGAAAAGTTATCATTGGGGCGATTCTAAAATGTTTTTTCTGCTTATGAACGTTCAGCAAAACTATTCACAGTATTGTTATTCACAACCCCTGATACTGACGTTTTCTATTAAAATTCGATTTTGGGAAAATTATAACTGGGGGTTGTATTGCCCTTTGGTAATTGGGGGTCAGTGAAAATAAAAGATGTTTGGGTCCCACATTGTTTCCCGAGTATTAGGGGGATTCAGTTAGTGAGTTCTGCCAAGTTACATGCTCTAAAAGGGTGTGAATAAGAAAGGGGTAAAATAAAAAAAAGGCCAAAAATCTGCAAGAAATTTATATATATCGAAACTTAAGTCTCTTAAACTTAATCCCTTGTAGAAAAAACTAAAAGTACTTGAGTTGTTTATTTACAGCATATCAAAGCCTGGAAAACTTGAAATGCAAGTAGACACATTTTATTTGGGCCACCCTAACGTTTTAAAAATAATTTGGGTTCCTACCCTGCACTTTGTTTTTTCGATTCATGTGCTCGAATTACCCAATTCATTTTGGGAGTATTAAATTTACATGTAGGCTATTTGGAGACACTTGATTTTTTGAATTTGGCTCGTTCAGTTTCTGAATGTAGCAACGACGTGTTCTAATGAAACAGTCCGTTCAAAAAATAAACAGCGTTCCATGCAAGTTTTAAAATTTATTTTGAAATTTTTACGTTTGCATTAAGTAAACTTGGTTCTTGCGTTTTTTTCCTGTCACTTAACGGCTGAAATAATTTCAACAACAAAAACAAACAAATTGTTCGCAAAAAAGCAAATTGCATTAACTTTGATTTGCGGTAAATACCATTTTTTGAGGATAACAACTTTTAACATAAAACTTAATTTTTTTAAATAAGTGAAATGTATTTTGTGTATGTTTTTAAATTTGTTCGATATAAAAATACTTATTTGGGTAACACATTTTTTATATAGATTAAGCCCTTCATTGTTTAAGTTTTTGGTATTGTAAATACGGGTTAATTAAATTACCACGTTGCACCCCACGTAATAGAAAAAATTTTTTTTTTATCTTGATCGAGAACAAACCCCAAGTTATAGTAAAACAAAATTAAACCCCCAACGCGCAATTCATCTACCCCCCCACGGGTTGTCGACCACCCCGGAATTTCAAAAATCCTTTTCAATCGCCCGGGTCCGCAGAACAGGGAATAAAGTAAAAATTTTGTATACTTAAAATGCGTACTCAATGTTAGCTACGCCCCAAAATGAAGTACGCTACGAGATCTTTTATAAGTCAAGAAATTTATCAGTTATATTACTCAGCTCGAAATCCCACGATGAAATATTGTTTAAGTCTCAGGCGGAAAAAGGATGAAATTAAAATTTTTATTTGCACCACGCTGATACCCTTTTCGGTTTATAGTTTTACTTTTCACGGTGGGGAATTACTCCTAAAAAGGTTTTTTTTTCCTACCAATACCCCTAAATAGATTTCTGGTGGGGAAAAGGCCTTCCAGAAAAAATTCCTAAGGTGAAAAAAACGGTCTTTAAGTACTAATTCCTTTTGGGTTTTTTTTTTAAATTTGGGGTTGAATTTTAGGGGGGTTTGAAAAAAGTGGAAAAGGGAGAGGGGGGCCATTATGAAAAATAATTCCCCCAACAAATTGAACCTCAATCCCCTCCCCCTCCTACCAAACCAAAATAGGGTTGGGAACCCCCCCGGGGGGGGAAAGTAAAATTTTTAAATAAATTTGGTTTTTCCCGTGTTTTTTTTAAAATTTTTTTCCTCCCTTTAAAAAAAATTTAAATTCTTAAAAACCCTCTATTCCCCCTAAGGTTAATTATATGGAAAAGAAAAAAATAAATTAAAGGTTTTAAATTTTTTTTTCCAATGATTAGCATAGATTTAACTAAAAAAAAAAAAAAAAGACAAAACCGAATTTTAAAGGGGAAAAAAAGAATAATTTTCCCGGGGAAAATTTTTGGCCGGCCGGATTTAGGGGACTATGTTAAAAAAAAAATTTTTGAAGGCAATTAAATGAAAAATTGAAAATTTTCCATCTTTTGTGGGCTAAAAATATTCCCCCCCCGGGGGCAATTTGGCTAAGGGTAGGGGACTACCGAAGAGGGGAGAATATTCGATCCGCCCGGGGAACCGGGGGTGGTTTATCTAAATTTTTTTAAATTCTCCCCGAAATGGGGGTTCACTTCCCTTTTTTTTCCTAACCATTAGGTAATTAGTATTAAAGCGAAATAACCTGGGGGGGTAGTAAACGCGGGCTAAATAATAATAATAAAACTTTTTTCCCTTAAAGGGATTGCTGCCAATAATGAGAAAAATTTTTCAGTATTCGATACCCCTCGTAAAAAGACGTCTTCTTGCGCCGTAAGTAATTTCAAACTGTTCACTTCCCCTAAAAAAACAAAACCATAATTTAAATGCGTAATTCAAAAAAAAAAAAAGGTATTGTAATTTTTGAACAAAATTTTGTGCAAGTGAATTTCAAAAGGGAAAAAAAAAATTACCTTTTTTTTTTCTTGCTTGCGTTTTAAATTTTAAAAGTT
The DNA here is from genome assembly GCA_039000515.1 of Timema cristinae. NCBI lineage: Eukaryota > Metazoa > Arthropoda > Insecta > Phasmatodea > Timematidae > Timema > Timema cristinae. The sequence goes on along the minus strand of JBCFYV010009787.1, from coordinate 13,185 downwards.
GGTATATTGGGAGTGTTTTTTAAATTTTTATTAGAATAAAATGTACTTTAAATTTTGTCTAAAATAAATATTGAAATTAGTTTATGATGAATGATTTTTGAAAATATAAAAAAAATTTTCCAAAACGATCATTTTAAAATTTTATATGAAGAGTATTTCTATAATTTTAAAAATTCTATCTTTTTTTGTTTTTTCTGAGGGGAATTTAGGAAGATCAGTACGGTTGCTTAGCAAAAATTTTTTTGAAAATATTCCAAATTTCAATATATTATAATTAAACAAATTTGGCTATGTAAAATTGTATCTAAATTTAGGCCTATTTGGTTTTTGTATCCTAATTATTTAAATACGTTAAAATGTTTTCATGCATCAAAGTGCCCCCAGATATTTTAAGTAAAATTCCCTGAACCAAAAAAAAAAATTTTAAAATTAAAAATATCGATATTTAAAAGGTGTTGGGGGGAAAAAAAAACAAAAATCTCAATTTGTATAAAAATTTGTTTTTTAAATATATTCATAGGAAGAGCCTATAGAAGCTGAAAAAAATCAGTTAGATCTCTTTCCGTATTCATAAGTCAAGTAAAGTTACCTGCAATGTCCCTTTTAAAAGTTATTTCAATACCTAAAAATAAACCTTAATACGAAAGAAGTTATAATGATACCGCAAAAAAAAAGTGTTTTTCAACTTTTTTACTTTTTAATCTAATCAAGCTTTTTATCTACAATTTTTTTTTTTTTTAGAAAATCTTACTACTCTTCGGATTATACACCTACATGCTCAAAAAGCTTATGGTTTAAGGGTCGTAAGGGGGAATTTTAAGGCGTGGAGTAGAGTGGGGAAAACCCTTTAGTAAAAACCCCCCTCAATACACCCCAAACCCGGCTCAAACCCCGACTTCCCCTCAGCGGTATATAGTTTTTTTTGCAAAGTTACCCTTTTGAGTCTTACCTGCTGCCACCGAAACAGGTTGTTTTATTTTTTTTTAAATTTACTCTCCTCAAGTTGTTCTTTAAACCAAAATCATGGGCACGCAGGTTTTAGGCATCAAACTATCAGGTCTGGGTTTTCTGATGACGGCAAGGCCCGAATTTTTGTGAACCGAGGTTGTTTTTCTTCATGGATTTCCGTCACTCTCCCCGTAAAATGGGGTGCAAGTCTCTTGTTCACTTTCCCCATTTTAAATAAGCAGACAGCACGGTGAGAAGTAAAAAATTTATTTAGCATCTAAAAAACTGAAATTTTGTTGAGTTTTTTTTTTTTTGTCAACTATTTTTTAATGAAAACTGTGCCAAAGCAGAAAGATTTCACAAGATTTTTTTCTCCGTGCTCTCACAGCGCATGCGCGAATGAACGCCACATTTGGCCTCCATCGAAGGTATGCGTCGTTAAAAAGGTTTGTTTTTTTGTCCGTGAGTCACAGTGAATGACTCTGGGACGCTTCAAAACTCTAATTTCTGCCATTGTTCGACTTTATTTTTCCCGATAAGGGAAAGGTCACAAACTTCAAAAAAACATTTTTTTTAAATATCGCAAGGGTTTGGGGCCCCAATTTTTAAGGGTCAGATCGCGGGTGACTGTAATGGTGTGACATAGAGGTAAAAAAAGGTTTTAAATTTGGTTTTTGAGTTATTGAAAAAGAAAAAGAGAAGATTATTTATGATTTGTTTTGAGCATGCAATTGAAGCTATCCCCTTAAAAAATCCTTTTTTGATCTGACCAAAAATAAATTTTAATTATAAAAAAAATCTTTAACCCCTGGATAAAATATTGATCACCGTGAAAAGGAAATAAAACGCAAGCCTTTGTAAAAATTAAAATTCAATTTTTTTTGTTAAATCATTAAAAAAGTACCTCCATGGCCGCATGGTTAAGGGGACCACTCTCGCTCGGTTTTTACAAACTTCCCATGATAGGAAGATAGGGGGTTCTAATCCCCGGTCGGGGTGTATTTTGTAATTTTTTTAAAAAGGTTTCCACTTTCTCTTCTCTTCTCCCCGCAAATATCGCTACATTTTTATTATTATTTTTATTTTTATTTTATTATTATTTAGCACCGCGTTTATACCCGTTCGGGGTTTTCGCACTTCACTAAAAGTGTAATGGTAGGGTGATTGTGAGATGAAATGGAGGACCATAGTTTAACGTGGAACCGAACCCCCGGGGGAGGCCTGGCATTCCCACATTCAAAGTTTTTGATTAATACACTTTTTTTCAGAGGTGAAGAAAAAGGGTTTTGGGAATAGATAAACTTTGCCGGGGAAGAATTTTTAACCCCCAACCCCAGCCAGAGGTCTGAACCTTTTCCCTAGATTGCCAGGCCCCCCTGTAGGTTGGGGAAAACATGTTTTAGGTCTACAAAACTTGTTAGGTTTGGGTTTGACGGCGGGAGAGGGAGGGGGGGTGGACGGATATGTTTTATTATTATTATTATTTTTATATTTATTAGCACCGGTCTTTACCCGTTCGGGTTATACCTCTTACGCTAATGTGTAAAGGAGGGTGTTTTTTAGATGAAAAAGGACTCAGTTTAAGTGGAAACCGAACCACGGGGGAGGCCCTGGCATTCCCAATTACAAGATGTCTTGTCAAGGTGAAGGAAGGTTTGGTAATCAGATAAATTTGGGGACCCAGGATTTAACCCGGCCCCCAACTGGTATGGTGTTTATTCTAGATTAAGTTAGTTTAATATCGTAATAATTTATTTATCTTTTTTCTAACAGCTCTTATACACGTTGGGTTTGACACCTATGTGTAATTCGTTATGGTTTTAAGGGGTTAGGGGAAATTTAAAGAGACGCATTTGCGTGGAAGGAGAGCGGGAAAAAAACCTTTTGGAAAAACCACTTCAGTGCACCCGTCCGTATCGAACCCGGGCCCCGGCTTCGCAGTCTAGTCCCAACACGAGTCGCGTTAGACTAGCGGCCACCGAAGGGTGATTTTTACACTTTTATAACTAACTACGTAAATTTTTGAGGCAAAGAAGGGTTTAAAATTTTTAGGAAGTGTACCGGCATTTGGGTGGAGAAACATCCAGGGAAAATAAAAGCCCTTCTTTATACCCGACGGTATTTAAAACCCGATTTCCCCTATCTATTGCAAAAGTAGTCTAACGCCTTTGACCCTAGGATTACTGATAAGGGTTGCTGCGATAAATAAAGCGGTTCAGGAAACTTAATTTTTTTAGGACTGTAAAGTGGGAGCATTTTGGGTGTCATCGTAGTCGGTAAAATTTTTAGGCCTCTATTATTTTAAAACAATTTTTTAGGGTTTAATTAGTATATTTTTAAAACTTTTTTTACTATTTATACAAATATTTGTAATTTGGATTGACAAATTTATTTTAAAAATAAATTCCAACGTCAAGAAGCTTCAGATAAAATAATTTTATTTTGGGGAATTTTTTTTGCCGTAAATAGTTATCCACCCAAAAAAATTAGAAAGTAAAAGGGTTTGACAAATACACCGCAATTTAACTCCATAAATAAACTATGCCTAACTAAATATTCATACTTCATAGGAACTTGAAAAAAAAACTTAAATTCATAAAAACAAATTATTTTCATGGACTATGTTACTGTTATCAAATTTATGCGAGAAATTTTTTACAAATCAAAAGAAGTGGGGATAAAAAAATTTCGCTGGGATTTTATTTATTTTTAATTTAAATCTGCCTTTTCTACCCCCTTCACATTAAAATTATTCACATTTTAAAAAAAAGTTTAATAGAAAATTTTTATATTTTCTTTATAAAAAATTTTTAGCACAAAATTGTAGCCGATTTAATAAAAATTAATTTCCAACATAAAAAAATGAAGGAATAAAAAAAAATTTTTTTTTATAATATTTAATTTTTTATAATTTATGGTTTTGCAATATATATATAAAATTTTTATTGCATTCTTTCTAACATCAAAATAGTTTTTTTTTAAAATTTTAAAAAATGAAACTGAATACCCAACTAAAATAAGTCCCTTGAAATACTTTTTTTTGTTTTCTAACAAAAAGATTACAGAGGAATTTAGTGATTTTTTTTTATTTAAAAAAAACCTAGTACAAAAACACAAGACCCTGTAACGGCATCATGACCCTTGAGGGCACTTAGAGGTGTGCTCCATGGTATCACATACCAAAACCATAACACTATACATATACGTATGATACGTTGATCGAGAACGAGGGTTTTTCTATGTTTAAATTAAGAGGAGAAAAGTTACAGTAACTACATTAAAGAGAGAGAGGAAAAGAGTTCTCAGGGAAAAACAATTTTTAAATTTACGGCGTAAAAAAAGGTTTGTGGGAAATTTTCCCCGGTTTTAAAAAATTTAAAAAAGATTTTCAAAAAAATAATTCCAAGTTAAGGGAAAAACCCTTATTGACAGCTAAAAAAAAAAAAAGTACATCCACTTTAAAAATATTTATTATCAAGTCGTGTTATTTACAGCCCTACTTAGGTTTTCTAAGCTTACATTAAAAAAATAGTCGAATATGGCGTTGCGCGATGGGTGCAGGTTATTTCACTAAAATGCATTCGAAAATTTTATTGGGAAAAGATCTATTATTATAATAAACCCTACCGCTTAATAGTTAAAAGTTTAAACATCAAAAGGTTTTCGATTAAATAGATATTTAGGTTTAGTTTTTAATTTTAATCAAAAAATTATTTTCCCCTTTCACGCACGGGGGAGACTTTAAAACTACCCCTTCCCCGTTTTTTTAGGTTTTGTTGCACAAAGCACTGAGTAAGAATTGAACTGCTATATTTTTAACAAAGGGGAATATTTTATTTCCCAATAAAGCATCCACAAATCATGGTTTCCCGGAGATGAAAAAAAAGATTATTGTCGAGAACCACTCCCACCAGGAGGAAAAGATGGAAATTGGGGGTTTTTTTTTTAGGCCACTATTTTTACGGAAACTTGGACCCATAACCTTTTTAAAAAAATGTTTGTTTGTCAAAAAAGTTTTAGACATTTCCTCGTAAATTCTTTATGGAAAAAAGGGTTTTCAAATTATGTATAAGATATGATAGAGAGAGTGATAAAATTTTGATAGTGAAAAGAGAGGTAATTTGTGGGTGAGTGGGAAAATGAGAGTTGGTGTGAGTGATGAGAGAAAGAGGTTTTTTCTGAGAGAGAGTAAAGGTTGGGTGTGTGTGTAAAGGGGAAAGTGAGAAAGGAGGAAGATCATTTTTGGGGAAATATTGTGTGAAAAAGAGGAAAAAAAGTGAAGCGTGTGGAGAGAGGGGGGTTTGGGGAGAAAAAGGTAGAAAAGGGAGAGATTGTTTGGAAAAGAAATTTGAGTGATAAAGAATTTTAAAATTGAGGTGAGAAAGAAAGCTGAAGATTAGATAGATAAGAGTGATTTAAAAAAATTTTAGAAGAAAGGCGTTTTAGAAAAGGCTTTGAGAGAGAAAAAGAAGTTTTTAAGAGATGGAGAGTGTTTGAGAGCCTGAGCTATGAGAGAGTGGGCGGTTTTGAGAGATGAGAGCGGGTTTTAGAAATTTAAAAACGTTTTAAAAGAGGGGGTTTCGGAGAGTACAAAAAGATAATTGAGAGAAATTGTTTATAGAGAGTGTTTTTGAAGGTAGAGGGGTGTGTGGAAAGGAAAAGAGAAAGATTATTAAAAAGTGTTGTGTGTGAGGGGGAGAGTGGGGTGTGTGGAGAGCGTGAGAGAGGGGGTCAAATAAAGGAGAGAATGTGGAATTTTAGTGAGTACACAAAACATTGCTGTTTCTTGAATATCATTTCCAAAAACAATATCAAAATTTGAAAAAAACTGAACTTATGTATTTCAAAAAATGTGAAAAGGGGTACACAAAATGTTCTTTTTAAAAAATTATATCTTAAAAATTTAAACGGTAAAATTAAAAAAAATATCTTAACTTATGTTTTGTATTGTGTTACTATTGCTAAAAAGAACCAAAACCAAATTTTTTGAAAAAAAAAAAAAAGCACCAAAACTCAAATATGTAGTTAAAATGGATATTTTTTAAAATTTTTAAGATAAAATTTTTTCGTTTTTGGTTTAATACATACCAAAAATATTTTAAAATCATTTTTTTCATAGCGGAAACAAAAAAGTAGACAATATTTTTTACGAACTTTAAAATTTAATTTTTGGATTATTTTCAATATTACGATTTTAAAAGCGAATTAACGATAGCAAATTCAATAAAAATAAAAATCCCCAGTTTAGGATTCAATTAGTGTTTAGACCCGCAAAACCCCAAAAAAAATATTAATCCCAAAAAGAAAATTGGACGTGTTGGACAAAAAAAATAAGATTGAGTTACTTTTTAGCCCAAAAAGATGTATTTTATTTAGAGATTTACACCATGCAGCAAAAAGCGTTTCCCTGGGATTAAACAAAAATGAAAAACGAGAATTTTCTGTGAAAATCGGGTTTTCGTGGAAAATACATTTTCCCCGACTCCTGGCTTTTTTTCTAACGTTAAAATGATGGTGTTTTTCAAAATCTTTTAATCATTTCCTCGCAAATTTTTATTGGGTCCGGGGGGTTTTCCTAAAAAGTTTTTCCCCCCTCCCCCCACGAAATTCGGGTTCATTATTCTAAAATTTAACCTTCCCAATTCCTAAATACATTAGTGTAATTAGTACTTAAGCGTATAACCCGAACGGGGAGTAAGACGGGGGTTAATAAAAATGGTAGTGCTAAATGTGAGGATAAGGGTGTCATGTGGTCAACACAAAAAACCCTCTGGCCCTTAATTCATCTGTCAGACCAGAACGGTACCTATTTATTCCCTACACCGTTTTTACTCATAGGGTGAGTTGAGAACTTTTCCAGACCCTCACTTCAGAGAAAAATTCTAGATGTACGTGGGGTCGAAGTGGGGAATCAGGGGTGTAGCCCGGAACTCTGACCATAGCCCTGAAAGTTATGGTTGTATATTTGTTCAAATAAAATACAGAACATATAAAAAACAGTGGACTCTTAAAACTAGTTTGAAACCCAATTCACAGCCACTAAAAGGGGGGGGTCGGGTTAAGATATCCAAAAGTGTAATCTTTGTACTTAAAAAAACAATAGGGTTTACTCCCTTTTTATCAGGTCATTTATGAGGAGGAGGATAAAAAACGTTATTTTTTCGTGTTCCATTGTTTGCTTACACTGTTAAAAACAAATCGAGACCGTTTGCCATTTTCACGGGGGTTACCGTTCGTCACGTGTCAGAGCGATTATCTAGTTCGCGATTTGGGGATTGATTTTTGTAGTATGAAACCCACCCAATTAAAAAATTTAAATTTAATTTTTTGCAGCCAACATGATTAGCACCGCGTCTTACTACCCATTCGGGGTTTTACCCCTTATGCAAGTGTAATGGGGGTTTAAATTTTGAGATGAAATGAAGGACACAGTTTAACGTGGAAACCCAAAACCCTGGTGGAGGTCTGGATTCCCCCATTCACAAGTGTCTTGTCAAAGGGGAAGGAAGGGTTTGGTAATAAAATAAATTTGTGCCGGGGGCCCGGATTGAACCCCCAGCCCCGCACAGAAAACCCTATGAATACAAGAATTTTTTTAGTCACTCTTATAGATGTAGTTAAGGTTGTCCCTTATGCAAAATTGGAAATTTTCAAGGAACCTGAAAATAAAAATAGGTATTGGAGAGGTGTGAAGTTAAAGAAAACTTTAAAACCCTCTTATTTCATAGGGATGTGGCCTGGGCGGGTTAATTTTTAAATGTGATTTTTATCCCCTTTAAAAAATATTAGGCCTCTTCTTGGGTCTTTTGGAAGGGGGGGGGGCGGGGGGGGGGAGGGCCCCCCCATAACACCACAATAAATTGCTCTAATGGAGAACTCTTAAATTGAAAGTTTTTTTCTGAAATTTGAAACTTACGTTTTGGGGCCAGCATACTTAAAAAGTAAGTTTTTTTCCTAAATTATTTACTGAATAGGTATAACCCTTAAACATATTATTCGGTTTTCAACTTGGAACGACATTTTTTTTTTTCTTAGTTTAAAGTGAAAAAAGGGGGCGTTTCTCGTCATCGTCCCCCCCCCCCCTTTTTATTTTTTTATTATTAAATTTAAATTGCACCCGGGCTTACTACCCGTTGGGTTATACGCATTATGCTAATTGTAATGGGAGGGGGATTTTGAGATGAAAGGGGACCTACAGTTCAAAGTGGAATCCGAACCACGGTGGGGGCCTGGGACTCCCCACATTCACAAGATGTTTTTGTCAAGGTGAAGGAAGGGTTTGGTAATCAAAAATTGTGCTGGACCGAGGGTTGAACCCCCCACCCCCGCCAGAAGTCCGACCCTTACCCCAGACCGCGCACCCTTATCCCTTTTAATTTTTTGCAAAGGTACCTGGTGGTTTGGGGGTTTAAAGGGGTTAGATTTTTTTGCTGGGGGTTTGGGGTTCAATCCTCCCTCCCGGACAGAGTTTTATGATTACCAAACCCTTCCTCACCCGAAAGACATCTTTTGAATGTGGGGAAGCCAGGCCTCACCGGGTTCGGATCCCCCGTTAAATGTAGGCCCCATTTTATCTACAATCACCCTACCCTTTACACATTTCGTAAGTGCGTTTAACCCGAACGGGTATAAGACGCGGGGTGCTAAATAATATAATTTTTGCGCGCTTATCGAACGAGCACAAGATGACTCGAACTTAAAAGTTTTTGATTTGGTTAAAATCCACATGTTGTTGTTTTAAAGTCCGTTTTTTATCTTCTTGCGTAGTCCTTCCCTGCCCTTTTGATAGGATCCCAACCTTTCATTATTTAAAAGCTCGAAAAAGTTAAGGAAGTGGGTACCCAGGCCTACAAGAAAGTAGGTCTCTATCTATTTACAAAATTAAGACCACACAACTACGTTTGTATTGATTTAGTAAACTATTATTAACTAAAGGCTAGTTGGCTAACGCGTAGTCGTGTTGAGCTGCTGCCAAGAACGGGGAGATCGAGGTTCGAAATTTGGTGTGTGAATGGGAGGGTTTTTCCTAAATGGGTTTTCACTCTCCCCCCACGCAAAGCGGGTTTATTCCTTAATTCAACCTTTCCCCAAACCCAAACCCTTTGTGTAAAAATTGTACTTAAAGCGATAACCGAAAGGGGAGAAGGGGACGGCCGACTGAGCGCGCGAGCGACGAGCGGCGGCGAGCGACTAAAATATAAAAAAGAAAAAATGGTTGTAATGGGGGGGGCCCCACTGGAGCGAGCGTTTTAGCGCGCGCCTTGAAAGAAAACGGGTTTATTTTTCAAGCGCGCCCGCTCGACCGGTACAGTTAGTTTTACAGGCGTAGGCAATTTTATTGATGTTGGTTTATTGAGTGTGAGGAAACTTCTCATTTTTGACATGATATTTGACTTTTTTCTATCATGATAGGGTTTTTTAAACACTTGCTATTAAGGGCCCGGGACCTGGCGGTTAGGGGTAAAGGGGTCAGACTTTTTGTGCTGGAGGTCTGGGGCCAATCCTCGGTCCCGGCACAGATTTATTGATTTCCAAACCCTTCCCTTTACCTCTGGCAAGACATTGTGAAAGTGGGGAAAGCAGGGCCCCCACCTGGGTTTGGATTTTCCCGTTAAACGTAGGTCTTTATTTCATCTCACAATCACCCCACCATAACATTAGGGAAGTGATATAACCCAACGGGAAGTAAAATGGGTGCTAATATAATAATAATAATAAAAATAATAATGGCCTAATTTAAATTTTTAAAAAAACCTAAAAATTAATGTATATATGTAAAACCCCAAAAGTTAAATACTTCAAAATTATAATCAAAATGGCCTTTACAATTTAAGAAACACCTTAGTTTGGGGAGTATGAAAAAACCACCATAAATAAGTTTTAAAATCACCAAAGTTACTGAGCCAAAATTCGAACCCTTTTCCCCCTAGTCAAAAGTTATCGAGTGCAAGCACCTTCTGCCACTGGGGCGGCAAATCGTTTTAAAAACACTTCAGACAGTACCATACGCATTTCTCAATTTATTAATTGGATGCATTCTACTTTTTCTTTTTTTTAAATACAAATATTTTTTGTAAGAATTTTGAGGAGCAGAATGTTAAGTGTGTTTGACAAGAATCTTTTCTAACTAGGGGGAGGGGGGGGGGCGGGGACCTAGTGGTCTAGGGGAAGGTGTCAGTTTTTGTGTGGCAGCCCGGGTTTAAACCCCGTCCCGGGACAGATTTTTCTTATTTCCCCCAACCCCTTCCCTTCACCCCGACAAAACATTTGGGAAAGTAGGGAAGCCAGGGCCCCCACCGTGGTTCGGTTTCCCCGTTAAAGTAGGTCCTTCTTTCATCTCCAAAACCCCCCATTACAAATTACGTAAGGCGTTAACCCAAAGGGTAAGAAGACGCGGTGCAATATAAACTAAATGGGTCGTAATTTCGCGCTCGCTGCGCGCTCGCCAGTTTGGACCCATCGCTTTCGCGCTCGCTCGCAGCTTTGGGAGTCTGGCCAAACCCCTTTTAAAATAACAGTCCCGATTGACTGACTGATGACTGACTGATTTATCATCGCCGAGCGCAAAATTTTCAAAGGCTACAAACATGAAATTCGGGGCGGTTATTCATTTTGTTATTAGGCACCCCTAAGAAGGATTTTAGAAAAATTTCCCCCCCAAAGGGTCAAAAATAGGGGTGATAAAAGTTTGATAAATGATGAAAGTCCGTCATTTTTAAAAATTCATAAAAAAAATTTTTATTTCGGTTATTGACGTAAAACAAATAAATACATTTTCAGGAATTTTGGAAATTAATTTAATAAGGGTGAAAAAGGGGGGGGAAAATTTGTATTGGGTTGCATTATTTTTGATTGAGGTCAAGTTATGGTCATAACGTAAAGTAATATTTTAAATTTATCGTAAATACATAGTATATTTTCGTATTTGTATATAATCAACTTCCACGTGAGCAAAGCCGCGGGCAACAGCTATCTATTGTATTATAAACATAAACATTTTCCTATTGTTGAGTGGCCAGAACGGGAGGCGAATCTATGGCATGCGAAACACTTTGCATGACACCTGGCAGAAATAAAATAGTTAAATAAAACATTTTCCCGACGAATTGTTTTTTTAAGGGGAACAAAATTACTACACCATGTCATTCAATGTCACAGGGCAAATTTGTGAAGTTAGGAGATGAAATGGTATCTGTTCGTATTTTTGTGTATCTTTGTGTGTTGAAGACAAGTTTTGAACAGAACATAAAAACATGTTTCAAAATAAAATGGAAATGGTTTTGCAAGTTTTGATTCTAATGTGTGTGTGTGTGTGTGTGTGTATATATAAAATTTTTTTTATTTTAAATACAAAAATGGCTATGTAATTTTATATAAAATGTGTAAGTGTTGGAGATAGAAAAGGTTTTTTGCAGTTTATCACAAAGCTTTTTTTGGCTAAAAAAAATTTTAAAAAAAAATATTGCTTCAGTACAACTAAAATTTTTTTTCTTACATCTGACCCCAACGTTCAAGAAATTATTTTTTTTTCTGGAAAAAATTAAATAAATGGGTTTTTATATTATTTAAAAAATATATATATTTTATATAATATTAAAAAATATATATATTTTTTACAATAAAAAAAATATTAATATATAAAAATTTATTGTATTTTTCACAAATAAACATAATATTCATGAACTTGGGTCAGCATGTGAAAAAAATTAAAATTCTATGTTTTTACTGAAGCAATATTTTTTTTTTTAATTGTTTGGCCAAAATATGCTTCGTGTAGAAACTGCAAAAAACTTTTTTAGTGCCTCAACACTTATACCCTTTAAAAATGCGATTGTAGAAAGCACTTTTTAAAAGCTAGGGAGTAGACCAAAGGACCCCATTTTAAAAAAAATTTTTTTTTGTTTTTTATGAAATTTGGTTTATCCCTGCATTTCCCTCTTCCTTCTTTGTTTTTCCAACCCCTTACTAATTTTGATAATTAAATTATAAACCATTTTCATTATTTTTTTAATGGGTCTTAAATACCCCACTTAAGCTTAAATTTTGTCCCCAAAACCCCTTAGTTTGAAAGTAATTGAGAGTTTTTTTTTCATTGAAATACCTTACCGAGTGGTTGATCACAGTCTAGATGAATGTACGACACAAAATATATTATTTAATATTTACATTTTTTTAACGGTTTCGTCCTGTATTAACAAATTTAAATACGGACTGGATGTGGTGTATTAAACGTCTGCCTTAAGGGTTCAACCCCCTCCCCCCTCCAAATTTATAACAAAATATATATGGCTTTTTTATGATTCAAAAAAATATAAAAATAAAATTAGTCAAAAGGGGCTTTGTTCCCCTTAAAAAAAATACAAGATTTTAGAGGTTTTAAAAATATTTGAATTTGTCCTAACCTCCCCCCGGTGTTATGGGTTTTTGTTGCTTTAAAAAACAATTTAGATAGAATTTTAGAAAATGTTTATCATTTAGAATTTCTTTCTAGCCTTCCAAATTTGGGGATGTGTCCCCCAAACCCAAAAAACCCCCTCCCTCCCCCTTTCCCAAATTAATGGTGGCTACGGCCCTTTCCCAAGTTTTGTTAAATGTATACTGATTTGTGTTTGGAAACTTTTTCGTTTTTGTTACTATATTATTATTATTATTTTTATTATTATTATTATTATTATTTTAATTTTTTTATTATTATTTAGCACCGGTATTATACCCTTCGGGTTTTACGTTTTAAATCAAATAAACTAATGGGTTAGGAATTTTGGGAAGGTTGAATTTGAGGAAGTGAACCCCCATTTGCGTGGAGGGGGAGTGGGGAAAACCCTTTAGGAAAAAACCCCCCAGTTCACACGCCAAAGTTCCCATAAAATGATTGTCCCCCAGTTTTTCAACAGGCGAGCCTTACCGGATTCCCTGTCCGGGGAGAAGAGGATTGGACCCTTAAAAAAAGGGGGGATTCACACTGTGTAAGTACAGCATGTCTACAAATATTTTGAACCGTTTTATTTGAAATGAGAACATCAGACAATCTTCATCACGTGCGCGATACAAGGTCATGACCCAAAAAAAAAAAAATCATCTTGAGGAAAGGGGGAGAAAGACATTGGCTTAGGGCAAGATAAACTGTGTTGACACCGGATATGACCTCTCAAAAAACGGAAGGAAGTCTGGAATCCCCCCGCCCCCCTTGAAACGCGTGGTTGGAGCCTTTTATTCCTTAACCTCCCTCTTCAAGGG
>JBCFYV010009786.1:0-20762 GCA_039000515.1 Timema cristinae | reverse complement strand
TGTATATTTTGTTTAATATCCTTAATTTTGTATCTAGAATCAAGCTCACTTTTTGGACTCGTGTCCTAACATTTTAGCATCTACATATTAAATAGTTGATGATTAGTTGTGATACGGATTTATTCGTGGGCTACGATCATGTTTAAATTAAATTATATTAGCTAGAATTTATATAATATAAAAATGTTATTTTCTCGTTATTGGATGTCATTTTTCTACTAATTTTAATTTAATATAAATATCAAGTTTGAAAAAAATTCATCAAAGAATTTAGGCTATAGCCCCAGCTATGCAAAAACCGATAGGTATGTGAACAGAAAACCACTTCCACTTTGATACATTTATAATGACGAGAAAGTTAATTTTCAAACTAGGCTGGTTGTACTGAGGGATGTTATTCATGTGTGTCTTAATATTATGTCTCCCTCTTATTTTCAAACTAATTGTGTCTTAATTTCCTTTAATAAAATAACTTCATCACCATTCCTTTTGTTCAAGTAAATAATAATATTTGTGCTAGATTAAATAAATAATAATAAACGTATTTTTATATATTGAATGCCTTTGTTATATTTAAGATTTTTTCATATTATAAATTACTATATAATAATATATTCCTTTTAAATATGTATCGCCGCTTCTCCTATATTATATAAGAAGGACGAATACATTAACAATGATATTTACACACGGAAGGGAAGGAACAAGCATACAAGTTTAACAAATCACTTTATTTAAATTGAAACAAGACGAAATAATGACAAATGTTTAGACGAGATATCATCCAAAACATTCCATTGCTTACTATAGGAAATTAAATCAGTTACTTTATACATCTTTATCCCAACAGGAACGTTAGGTGTGAAACACCTTGGTTAGACCTGCAATCAAAATAAGTATGGTTGTAACTATATTATGACAGGGTGTACTCGTTAAAGTAGAGCTAATACACATTCTACTACGAAGGTGCGTCTGCCTCATCACAAAAGAAATTTAAATTGGAAGCCATTATTAATTTAAGATTAAGAAACAATTCTATTCACACCAATGCTGCCTTGTGGTTACTAGATTTTAACCTAATGAACATCTAAGAGAATAATAGTTCATAATACCTAATTCTCGAAAGTCCTAGTTTAAAAAGATACAATGTTGCTAGTTAAATAAGCTAGCCAGCATGAATTAACTCAATATTGAGTTACGCTATACAAAGGTTAAGTTCCAAGAAGAGGAACTATAGGTTTACAAATAGTTAATGGCAAGCTATCAGGAATCTAGGCAGTCAAGATACTATGGCCGTTTTATTCCTCATTAGTACTGACTGGTCTTTCAATAGTATATTTAAATATCAACACAAGTATGAACACAAACTATAATACCAGCAAACAGTTAAACTTTAACTAATTAAGATGGCGGTGCCTGAGGGGGGCCGGACAAAAGAAATAATACCCCGCGGGCCACTACTCTGCACTGGTAGCATACCCACGAGTTGACCACCGAAGGAAAGTACAGCAATAGATAGATTAGAGACTGGTATCAGTCAAAGACCCAACTAGGTCACGGAACAAAGCTCTAGATAACCTAAGTTCCACCAATATTGGATAAACAAATTTAAACTTGTCTGAACATGACCATACAGTATAGGGCGTCTGATTATTGCTCAGGTATTTAAGATCATGTCTATCGGACAGAGAAAAACAAGTCAGAATCTATGACATACAAAACTATGTCTTATGAACATCGAAAACTATATCAGAGACTATAACATTCAAAACTATGGCTTATGGGCACAGAAAAACAAGTTAGAATTTTGACATACCGAATTATGTCTTATGGACATAGAAAAACATTTACGAAGACCCTATCTAAGATTACTTGAATACTCATAGTCACAGACTTTACTTCATCTGCGGCGAGGAGGAGAGACCAATGCTTTAAACATCGTTATCATAACTTGCTTAGTCCACTGGTCTTTGATTCACTTCTAGGCAGCTCCTCCATACGAATCGTTACAGTAGAATACAACTTTTTAGACAGACAGACAGACAAAAGGCTTGCTCCGATGCTTCCAGAAGGGGAGCACGAGAGCAAGTTCCAACACGTACCGACCAATTGGTCACACCGTGTGGTTCGCAAAAATTTAAAAACGGGTTGTCGCGTTTCGCGAAGTTCTGAAACAAAGAAACAAAGATTACATAATATTAGTAATATTGGGGTAAAAAAGGGGGGTAAGAAATTGAGAAACCGACTAAGGTTTTTTTTAGAGTTACGTGCGGAGACACTACTCTATGGGGGGCTGGGTGAGAGCCTCCCAAACCACTGTTGACACATCTCGCTTATCCGAGCAGGGCTTTGGGACGTCGATGGCACCCACCAGGGTCGATGACGTAGTTCCCAAGCCCCTGGATAAGAGGATTGGTGGCACTGGGAAGTCTAGCGTAGAAAGACTGCGCCAGTTTCCGGAAGTGGTCCTTGATGGTAGGCATATCCAGGTCACGATGAAGAGTCTCATTCCGGACATACCAAGGTGCGCCCACAATGATCCTCAGACATACGCTCTGGAACGCCTGCATCCTCCTCACATACGTGTCCGCCAGGTGACCCCAAGCGGGACACGCATAGTCGAGGATCGGCCTGAGCAGCTGCTTGTACAGCGTCAGACCGTTCCTTGTAGACTGGGCGAACGCCTGTTAAGCAGTGGGCCTAGGACTCCAAGCCTTTGCCTCGCCTTGTTGAGTCTTTCGTTGCAGTGTCGTCTCCAGGTCAATTTTGTGTCCAGCGTAAGTCCCAGGTACTTAACACTGTCCGCCCATCTGATCTGTTCTCCGAACAGCCGGAGTGGAGCCGGCCTGTAGTACTTTCTTTTCCATGTGAAGAGCATTGCAGTGCTCTTCTCCACGTTAATACTTGTTCAACTTTTTAAGCGAGGGATGGCTATTTTATACAAGTTGCACTGACGTATTAGGAAAGTGACGTCCACCAGGAAAAGAGGGACGGGGTTGAGTTTCCAGAACTGAGCAGAAAGACAAATAGTGCTAAAAGAAGGCCGCTGAGCTTAACACAAGGAAGCACCTCATTACTACATCTACTTCGGTCCACCGTATAAGATGTCCTTTTGTTGAACCTCCAGGAACCGTCATCTGGGGCACTTTCCTCAAGTTTGGGAGTTTCCAGTAACACGATTTCACCATGAGTTTATATCTGCCACACATTATTAGGATTTACTAGTTCTTGCATTTATTGTGATAATAATAATAATAATAATAATAATAATAATAATAAATATATATATATATATATATATAAGGTATTTTGAGTGTACGTGCTTACGGGCAATTGGTACGTTACATATAAAAAGAGAAACTCTCAAATTGGTGGTCACGTGGATTAAAGGTAAAGCTCAACTTTTATAGCCGGGAGGTCAAATTCAAGTGCTATCAAGTTGCCCTGAGTGTAGTTTTCCTAAACGGTTGCACTTAAGTCCACCACGTATTGCAACCATATTTCATATCAATTATTCTACCTCACTCAACCTTTCACCATTAGTGTAATCACATATAGATAGCTCATACGGGGGTGAAGAATATGGCCACAAAGTTTAGAAATAATTTAAATAAAGCTGTGGTTGATACATTAGGTCCTTAGACAAGGTATCATAATTGAATATAACAGCTTATTCTTCTTAAGTCAACAGCCCGAAGGTTAGTTTGATGTAATTTCTGTACATACACTCCGTGCATACACTCATATCTTCAGCAGGTTAGTGCTGCCTGCACTATCTGGTAGAAATTCCATATACTAGGGGAGTTCAGGAAGTGTGGTTGTTCCCTGTCGTCCTCAACATGGAATTTATATGAGCGAACCTGAAAGGACCTATTAATTTTGATAAGAGAGTTATTTTCACATATTTTCCATAACTTCTTTAACATGTAAAAATCGACATGAGACCGACGCGACGGCTTTACATGCCCTGCGAAGGAAGTTATACTACGAATTTTTATCGCTCTGTAAAAATCCGATTATCTTTGCTGGGTTTGATCCCACGACCATTCGGTCAAGAGGTGAAGACTTAACCTCAAGCCCACCACACAGCTTTTATGACGTAACATTAATTTTAAAAGCTTTGGACATTGTATATGATAGTAGTAGGAATTGTTTCAAGTGTTTTGTGGTTAGATTAAAAGAAAAAGAGATTATTCTATAAGGACACTTATATAATAAACATTTTTTTTACTCTACAGCTCTCCAGCTTGAATTGGTTTAAACTTTATCATTTGGAATTGTTAGCATGTACAGTACTTCACTAGGCCTAATAAACTGATTAAATAAGTACTCAACTAAAAATATTTAAACATTAAAATAGACAAAGCAGTGTAGCCTAATATAATTATTGGTTTATCTATTTAAAAGTGATAGCATAAAAGGGGTTTGAGAAACGGTGTCTCAAAATCACTTTAGGTAAGGTATATTTCATTATTTCATTAATCGTGATGCAGTTTAGAGCTTATTTATCGGTTAAATATTCTTAAATATTGGTTTTTATTTATATGATTGTAGCTTAAAAGTACCTACGATTGGCTAGTTATCATAAAAATGCATCTTACTATCACTAGGCTCTTTTATGCTCATACTATATTGCATCGAAGACACAACAATCAGTCCTTTGGACGTTATATCATCAATAAATCTAAAATTCAACAAGATATATGTACTGTACATATATATTTTTAAATAGATTGTGAACCTAATATTTATAGTTAAATTTGTTTTGACATTTACGAAAATAAATATAATATGATTATGCTGTAGGAAAAAATAACTTAAATTTTTGAAGATAATTTTTTTTTAAATGGATTAAAGGAGCATCATTCTTTAAAAATATAGTTATATTTTAGGATGAGGTTCAATATATTTGACATTTTATTGAAATAAGTTTGTGGAAGGTTCAATTCGTGGACTTCTACTATACGGGATCATTAATTTAAGCCAGCAGTTTTCCGTTTTCAAATTGTTAGTCACTTAAACCGTTCTTTCAATGAATGTTTTGACTTCCTGCATAGTCTATTGATTTCTCATAATACCGCGTGTAGCGAACTCGACTGCACCAAACACAACACACTACCCATTATGTGGGAATACCATCCGGGCAACCAGACCAACGTTATTAATTCGACGGATGCTGGAACAAGCTGTTTGGTCTTGTTCGTGTCAGCGAATTTCGTTGATTATTAGTTCAGAAAATACATACACACCTACCTTTTTTTTTTCCCATGGACTTTACATAAAAGGGACTTGTTATGGTCTCCAAGCTGTTAATGGAGTTATATTCGCATGGCGCTTGACTCTAATTAACGAACATTATAATATCCTAATGCGGTCATCTAAATTTTATGTTACAAACATGATTTTAAATGTTTCTCATTCTTTATCTACGCTTATATGGGTAAACTTACGAAATATAACACCTTTGATCTACATCCTTAAGATTATGCCATTAATAACACACTTACCTTCAATGGTGTCCACGTGGTATAGCTTGTCACTCCTGCATTAGCCTGGAATTACATTGACAGGGAGATTTAGATTTAGATCATGGTAGAGTGGTCTGATAAAGGTTTTTCATCACTTGTATTTCATACTCCTTTCACTCAAATTCGGGTATATTATTTATAAGCTCCACCTTTCTAGTTTTCAATAATTTCGCATAATTTAGATGCATGCGTATAACAGAAAGAGTGATGAGAAGTGCCGGATAAAAAGATTAACATTCTTATTAAAATACCACCAAAAATTTACAAATAAGTAAGAGGAAAATAAGGATAAGAGATGATGTTATCAGGAAAGAGAGGGATTACAGGGAGTACAAGATCCTTCTTGGTGGCGTAGTTAGCTAACGTGCTAGTTTAGTGTTGAGCTAGACTGCCGAGGACGGTGAGATCAAGGTTCAAATATCATTTGGGTGAACTAGGGGATAGATGTTCCTAAATGGTTTTCCACTCTCCCTCCACGCAAATGCTGGTTCACTTCCTCTATATTCAAAATTCCCAATTCATAAACTATTAGCGTAAATTGTACTTAATCGTATATCCAAATGGGTAGTAAGACGTGACTCTAAATAATAATAATAATAAGAAGAAGAAGAGGGAGTATATCAGATAGTAGAGTAAGCAAGGCTGAGCAGTAGTGTCATGTAACTATAATAGTTATGGAGAGAATACCAAAGAGAATGATGGAAATTAAATATGTAAGAAAAATACCACAATGAAGACGAAGACAAATAATGAAAGGGCATGTAAGAGAAAGTGTGCAAATGAGAGGTGTATAATAGAACAGATTAAAGGAGGGAGAATGCTTGACAGATGGAGGAAGATGGAGGAATTTTACTAAATGGACCCAGATTCAGGCTGTAAACAGTAGAGGATGATGATGAAAGAGGTAAATCAAGAGTTAAAATTATATGTAATAGTATTATTTGTAGTGTACTCAACATTAATCTAAGATTTACTGGCTTATAGAATGGGAAAAGTGTAAATGTTTTGACATTTCAAGGTATCTCGGAAGTTAGTGGATATCATCTTGAATTAAACAATTATATCTTTGGCAGAGTTTTTTTAATATAGTTGAGTCAATTTTGTCTGTCTTAAGCTAATACAAGAAGAAATGATTATTTACTGATGGTTGCTGAACACATTAATTATAGTACGAAAGTAGTGTTTATAGTTTTTGTAAATTTCTAACAACTATTTTTCATCGTGGTTTCACTATACATTAAATATTATAACCAATAGAGTTTACCTCTGTATTGTTTTCTTAATCAAAAGTATCACCCAAAATTAAGTATGAAGTGAAAGCTCTAAATTAAATAAAGTAATTACAACCACACATACAGAGATACATATTAGGTGTGTGTTTGCAATCAATCATATGCATTTATATGTGGGTAATAGCATATTTTCTAGGACTTTTAGAAAACATTCTTATTGAAACTTTCGTAAGGAGTAAATGAATATTATAAAAGCCAAGACTTAGATGTTGTCGTTAAACATTTACATAGGTATGAATAGAATTAAATTTAATTAATAAATTGAATATTTGAATATTAAGGATAAATATTGTTATGATTAACACTTTTACAAGTTTTTGTACTCAATTTTGTCTGTTTTTTCCTTTAACACACTTTGATATTTAATATATTTACCTTGACTATATTTAATATAGTATGAGTCAAATTGGTCAAATTAACAAACATGACATAATTCACAATTAATTTACAACAAAATTTTAACGAAAGTGAAAATAAAACATATTAAAACAATAAGTTAAAACATATATATTCAAAAGTTGGTGGGTGCTTGTATTGTAAAGGTTGCAGTATTCAAATAAATATTTTAAGTCTACTTTTCTTAAAAAAAAAACTATCTAAGTCTTATCTGAGATTTTTATTCCCGTTACTCCTTTCAGTGTTTCAGTTTATGATGGGGATTACTAAAACCTTAGTTGTCCAACATGTTTCAGTACTCGATTTTACGTACCATATTCATGGAAGTCGTTAGGTGATTGACCATGACTCGTAGATGTAAACTGAATAAAATAGTTCAAGCTCTATTTCGATATATAGACAGACAGACTGCATCGCAAAAATTACTTTTTTAGGTCTCACGTTTTAGGTTAAACGTTGACATTTATCAGAAACTTAAGTTGTTTTTTTTTATGATCACAATCTATATTTTCTCTCCGAGGTGTGTCGAGAGAAAGTAAAAAGCATACTCCTAAAGCGTTCAACCTAGGTTCAAGTAATGTCTCTGCCAAATATTGATGAAACTTGGTTAAACTGATTTTGCAGCAGTCATGGAACAATCAGACAGAAACTATTACCACATCTTACACTAAATTTACTAACGACTTAAACTAAGTGTAAAGAATTTGGAGTGTAAATTATTTTATGTATCTGTTTTAAGAAAGGGGAAAGCCACAGCTCTTACTGAAGCTGCCGGGTTCCAAACTTTGAGCTTACAGGCACCAATAATTAAGGATTTTCTGAGTTCAATTTCTTAACACCATGCTCACTGGTTTTGATGCAATAACTTGTAAAAAATGTGCGAATTAATACAAACATATTATAGCTTTCAATTACCATTAATTAGATTATAATTTCAAATTGGATGAATATCATCTAAATATTATTTGTTGGTGTTTCTCTTGAATAAACTATTTTTCAGTTAGTCGATAATTAACTTTTCAATAATTTTATCTTCCCTGATGTTAATTTTATTTATATTAAAACACTTTATGAGTTTAAAATACCGTTCTAAATAGAGAAAAGAATATTCTTTTTCTATTTTCACTTCTGAAATAATATTATTTTGTGTTATAAATGGCTCAAAGCCATAAAAGGTAGTTTAAAAGCCTAAATTAAATTGGCTTCACTACCCGACGACGTGTCTCTTCGTACGGAATAGTGATTGCAAACCATTTTGGATTCGTTTTATTTGAACTAATGCCAAGCTTGGAAGATAATAAAGGGAATATAAAAAGTTTGCTGTGGTTAGCGGAAAACTAATTTAACTTGGTAGTCGCTTTCTTAGTTGATTTTGTTGCTGTACGTATAATCATATTTCTACAGACAATTCAACCATTTAACTTACTATTTACATTCACTCACATCGGTGTACTCACGGTTTAAGACGTTATCCTCGTAATTAACAGAATTTCTGACGATTGGTAGTTTGCTACTTGAATCCCAAACAGGTGTACTGAACGGTGCTATCTAACATTGACCTCAAATGCGGGATTGTTTACTCTATTTTACATCTTTCTGCTCCCGATTTTATTAGTGTAAGTGTTCGAATGAAACATAAGGTAGTAAAATGCAGCTCATATTTTTTTTTACTTTATCTCGAAATCCTGGAGAGATAGAGTATTATGATCGTCAAAAAAATCAAGCTCGAGATTTTGAAAAATTTTGGCGTTTCATGACCCTCTAAAATAACAAAATGTTGTTTTAACAATGATTTTCTTCTGTCCGTCTGTCTGTCTCCACCTCGGGCAAGAGCAAAAACTATTTTACCTATTGGGCTATAGCTTGTTATCTAAAATTCTCATAAGCTCCCCCCGAGGGATATTTGTAATTAAATATCCAACCCTAAATTCAAGGTTAGTTTACTAAAGGGAAAAAAGAGAAAAAGTCGATTTTCTCGAAATTCGCTCTAGCAATTTTGATTAGATTTTCTCTCTAGTCATTGTTTTTACTTTCTCGCTATCTAACAGGCAAGCATATATGTCGACAAAGAGAATTTGTATGATTTCTTTTGAATTCATTGGCACATCAAATACATAAACCTACTATAATCTTGTAGTCAAAATTGTTTTAAATTAAAATATTATCTTTATTTGTGAATCTAACACTGGACGTATTATAGATAAATATATAACTAAACAAATAAAACCATCAAGAAAATAATAACAAAACGAACTGTAGGCTATTTATTCACGTCTTAGAGAAACCATTATTGGCCTTCACTGTTTCATTTAATGCAAAAACAAAACCAAACTAAAGTCAAACAAACAAAAGAACAAAACAATAACAAAATTAATCAAACACTTTGTTCGAATTTTCTTCTAAAAACAATGTGTCATACGGTCTGTAAAATATTGTAATCAAAGAAATATTTCCTACTAATTATAAACAATCCATTATTTTCCTATAAAATGTGAACATATTTTGAGTTATATTTACTTTAAAACCTTTGGTTCTTAAAAAGTGAATAATTTATGTGATATTTTTTATCATACCTTATAGTTTTCCATTAATAGTTTAAAGGTGCCAAAGTCTTATTTCATATTTAATATGGGAATATTTCGAGTTGGTATTAATAGTATTTATATTATAAATATTATATGAACATAGTATGATCTTAAAATTAAACATTTTAATTAAATTTATTGCAGTCAATTGAAAGTAGTTATCTATAAATATATAAAAAATTTAACGTGATACAATATGTTCCTTTAATTTAAGTTAATATTCTATATATATATATATATATATATTTGTTTCAAAGATTATCTCAGAGAATTACACGTCACTATAACCCGCTAAGCACTGTTGATTAAATATCCAGATAGGGCTAAAAGTGTATTAATGCGATTCAAAACTCAAATTTCCCGTCCCCAAAGAACTAGACTGGGTGAGTTTGACATAAAGTCCGCGTATCCACTGCGAGGGAAGTTGAAGACTAAAATAGATTATGTCATCAAGGGAGGGACTGTTCTAATTTTATTCAATTTTGCTTTATTGCTTGGTCGAAAAAGTTCATTTTCTCAAAAGTTTGGCCCATTTATGTTTAATGAAGGTTGATTTCTCTAGATATATTTCCCCATTATCACTCCACTCAAATGCAGGTATATTTTAGATGAATTTAACTTTATTCATCTTTAAGCAATAGTGAAAATTTTATAATGGGTGTGTAGACTTAACGGCTATCGAGAAGTTAAGAAATTAGTATAAATATATATATTATATTTACCTGTCATAGGGTTGAATAATATTTAATTAGTCTTAAATTGTGTTACGCTGGTGCTAATAGTAGATATAAGTATTATCAAGACCAACACAGCCCCACTACATATTAAACTTTATATCCATAATCTTAATCACTCATTTGCAGCCACTTCGTCAGTCGAGTAGTAATAATTGTTGCCAATGATTGTCATGCGGACAGAAAGAACGATCAGCCCTAACAATAAACACCGTATTAATTGGTTGTATTTAAAATACACCGTGGATATTGGTCTCTAGGGGACGAGAATTGTGTTCCTGATCGTCGATCATTCTGACAGGAGAATATTTCTAACGGTTCCTCTTGCATCCGCCCGGGTAATCGGCTAGTAATTACCAGGAGGGTGTATTTCCCGGTTTAGGGGTGACCATTTGCTCTGTCGGTGTCAACAACATTATTTTAGGACATCACTCAAAATTTACAATCAATGTTTATTTAGCTTTAACTGGATTTCTCTATAAAGTTACATTATCGTATAGAGAATGTATTATAATAATAAGAATCATTGCTCTTGAATTTATTATTGATCTTGATGTCAAACTAAGAAAAACGTGGGTATTACAATAATATTGTGTATCACCATGTTTGTCTGTCAACCTGTAAATCTGTATTTAAGTTTACAGTAGAAATGGTTTGATGGATTTAGTTTACACTTGATGTGAGTGATTATAGAGAATTTCAAATATATGGAAAAAAACTATAAAAATTTTGTTCAACATGGATATCTTGGGAGTGTTTTATATGATTATAAAAAAGGTATTCTTTTTCTTAAAAATTTGTATTATATAGTAGTTATTAATTATTTTTTTAAAGGGATATAACAATATTGTTTAGTATTTATATCTTAAAAGTGTTTAATATGGTTCTCAAAATATCTTGTAAATCTCACTAATACTAATATTTATGCTTTTTTTTATGTTATATACTATAATAGAATACATGAAAAATATTTATGGTGGTGTTATACCATTTATTGATATGCTTTTGGTTATTTATTGGCCTCTGCTGAATTTATAAAAGTTATTCAAATTTGTTTTTTCAACGTGTCTTGATAACCATTCAGGATAATCAGATTTAAATTTCTCTCATATAGGTAGGATAAAGATATAATTTAGAATAAATGTAACCGTATCTACATATAGAGATTGGGAAAACATTTGGAATAAGTCACTCTCTGCTCAATCCTCTCATATTTTAACCCCAACCTCTGGTAACCGGAAAAAACACTCAAGTCAATGACAATATTATTTAAATATTGTTCGTATGTGATTATTTGTCCGTGTTTTGCTTACATTCTACTGTTTGTTTCTTCACTTGGACATAAATCATCAAGGTAACAAGACCGAGTATTTTTTGATGACCACTTCGCGTGAGGGAAAATATCTTAACGTATTTGTTGGATATTAAAGTGTTTTGTGTTTTTATATACGTATTATTTATCAGGAACAGAATACTTTATTTTCACTTAAACACTTGTTTTTATAATTCCATCATTCCAAGCAAAGTTTTAGTACGGTTCAGATTGGCATTTATACATTTTCATATCAAGAGTAAGTATTGTAACCGTGAATAATTTTGAGTCAAAACAAAACTTTTTTTTTTCTCAATTTTGTGTGTCCCTATATATGTCTGTAAATCATATATCTATCACTGGCCACTGACCAAAAATGGTAGGATGGATTTTGTTTAAAATTGATATTGATATTTTATTAAAGTTATGTTCTAGAACGTATTTGATTTTTACCCTAGCCCTCAATCTAAGAGTGGTTTAATAATAAGTGATTTTTCATATTCACAATTTTTTTTAGATAGTTCCAAAATTTATTTTATAATGGAACTATAGGATTTGTTTGACATGATATATAGCATTGTGTCATTGTTTTAAGCGAACTTTGAAGAGTATTTGACAATAGGAAATTTTTTAAACTCAAAATGTTTCTAAAACGATATTGTTTAAAATATATATCTGGGGATTGTGTGTTTGGTATTACAAATAACACTATATAATTGTTTTGGGGGTAAGGGTGGGTTCACTGGTGAATGATTTTCAAAATATTGAGATGATTTAAACATGGTTTATTTAGTTTAAAAATGGGTATCTTGGAATTGTTTGACAAGAAAAATCGAATGCTCTGTATAGTTGTTTTTGACTAAAAACTCGTTTAAGGATTGTTAACAAAGAAGTGATTTTACAATAATTAAAGTAATTTCAAAAATAGCTCAACTGATTTGGTTTAAAATGGGTATCTTGAGAGTGTTTGATAGGACACATTAAACTACAAACTTGCTTCTGTGGTAAAGATCCGTTAAAGGTTGATTTACTGATGACTTAGTTTTAAAAAATTCGTAATATTTAAAGATAGCTCCAATTATTTGGATCAAAATGGGTAGCCTTGCTGTTAAGTTTCTTATAATATAAATAATTATACAATATGTTCATATAAGTATTCATTTAATAGTCAATTACTAATGAAAGAATGGAATTTTGGTTCTTTGAGCTATGTGTACAGTTTATTGCCTACCCGTTAAAGGAAAGGTCTGATTGGGTATGTATGCATGTAAGATTTATTTGATTTGATATTTTTTCTCATGTGTAAATAAACTACTTTAATCATTGATAACTTTTACCTCGAGATTATATATAATCTTTACGTTTTATATGCGTCCGAAACCCTAATCGTGGATTTTACAATTCTTTTGTTCTTCATATCTGTGTATGTCTTTCTGTCCATGTCCATGGATAAAAAACGGTTAATTGGACTTGAAAATTGATTATCAAACTCAAGCAAAATTCAATTAGTTTTAATCTATATGGCTTAAATAAAACAAGTGTTGGTTTGTATGTCCCTTTCCTAAGATCTCTGGAACCACTTCCTAAATGATTGCGATGCAGTTTATTTATTATTTAAACTATATTTTCACAGGGATTATTTTAGGCTATTGATCAAACAAATTATACAAATAAAATTAATGTGTGTTGAAATATTTTGTCTTAAAAACTTATGCTTAATTATGAATTCTCCTATTAAATGTAGAATTAATTATTTCTCTGTATGAATCGTTTTAAAAATCCCAAGTTGTTATCACAGAATACATTTTAATAGTCAATCCAAATAAAAATAATATTTTAATTACTATAAAACTACTTAGTAGATTTGATTGCTGTGTTTTACTTTCTCATATCAATATAAGAAATCATTGTTATAATGAAAAAACTTAACTCTAGATAATGATGAATCTTTGCGTTTTATGTGACCCTGAATGAAAAAAAGAAGGGATTTCACAATTCTTTTTGTCAGCTTGTCTTTGTATGGCCACGTGTCCAAAACGGTTTAATGGACTTAGTTTTGTGGTAAAAACTATATTATGTGTAAGCCTAGTTTACTAATGACTGATTAAAAAAAATTTAAAACTTTAAAATTAATCATTACGATTTGGTTGCAAATGATTAGTTTGGTAGTATTTGACATGGTAAATAACACTGAATATACTTATTTTTGAGGTTAAAACACGCTAACGGGTAGTGTAGGCTACTGATGATTGATATTTTAAAATGTTGAATAATTTTACAAATGGCTCTAACGTATAGGTTCAAAACTAGTATGGTGGGAGTATTTTACATGACAAATAGCACCGTATTCTTGTTTATAGGGTAAAAACTTATTTATGTAGAGTTTACTCATAGCTGATTTTTTTTAAAAACGTGAAAATATTTATAATGTCCCTAGTCATTTGGCTTTCAATGGGTAAATTGGGAGTGATTGTTATGAAAGAAATATAGCACTGTATGATTGTTTTTAAGTAAAAGTTCATCTAATGGTAGCTTACAAAAATTTTTTTTTTTTTTAATTTTAAATATTTTAAAAGTTTATTGTGATTTGGTTACAAATAGGTTTATCGGGAATGTTTTAAATGACAAATAATAATGTATATTGAGTTTTGGGACATAAATTTATCCAAGGGTGGTTTGTTGAAGAATAATTTATAATTTGGTTTAGCTATTTAAAAAAATCTCTAATGATTTTGTTTAGAATAGATATTTGGGAGTGGTTTATTTTTTAATTAACACTGTGTATTTTGTTTTAGAAAGTAGTTTACTGAAAACTAATTTTTTTTTTTTTAAACATTTATGTTCGTTTGTTCAAAATAGATACCAGTGGAATAATTTATATGATAATTAGTTGTTTGTCTTAATTTTCTGAAATAAATTTATTAAAGGGTAGTCTACTAACAACGAATTATAGAAAATGTGACATTTTTAATTGGTCTTAAGGATTGAGTTCAAAATGGGTATTTTGAATCGTTTTCGATGATAAATAATAATACATTTTTATTTTTACAAATAATAAATAATTTTAGGTTGATTAACAAAAAATTTTTTATTAGAAATATGTTTAAGAAAATCAATTTTGGTTTAAACTTTATAAATTTAAATATTTGTACTATGATTAACAATATAATGTGTTTGTTCTTATGAATAAAACTTATGTAAGGGTAGTTTGAAAAAATATATTTGTAAATTTACTTTAAATATATAATACACACATTAGTTTAATCAACTGTTTAAAGGCGTTCAATTGAGTGAAGTAGAATAAACTTATGTAAATACTCAATATCAGCATCAGTAGGGACAGCTTGATTACAAACCTGTACCTAGGACAGCGAGTGAAGGTGTGTATAAATGATCTAGATTCCAACGGACAAATTATATGAACATTTGTATTTTCCTCTTTCCCTGTTTGATCTCCTACTGATGTACAGCTCCTCCTGGAAACGTTATAAACCCTCTTGGTCTCTGGCATCTCCTGATTTCTTCTCGATTATTCCAGCGCTTTGAAAACCCAAACATAATAAAAAATGTATGAGTTTTTCACACGTCAGCACCAGCTCAAACATCATCTAATTTACATATCTAGAAACAACAATTGACGCCCCCTTTATACGTTTATTATAAGTGTTCACCTTCAAAAACCAATGTATATGAATCTGTGTCACCTGTTTTCACACGATATGACAAATTGATTCACATTAAAGTATATGGTACGTTTTATGTTTTCATATCTAATACATTACTCTCTTTATGCTGTTACATTTTCTTTGTCCATACATGGAAAGGATTATTATTATTATTATTATTATTATTATTATGTATCGATTTGTTCAAGTGATTTGGACCATAGTCCATCGTTTTCCTTCTTTAGGAAACCATTAATGTCTCGTGTGGGCCATTAAGTCGTTTCTGAAAGCCTTGTTCCCCTCCTGGTCGGTGGGAAGGGTGGGTTGTTTCAAGTAAAGTGGCCACTTTATGTGTCAACTTACAGCGTATTGACAAAGAGGGTTCGATTGATTGCATGTTTCCCTCGTGTGTACAGAAACTGTTCTAGACGTGACATTTCTAGCAAAGTACCTACTACAATGTTGCTTACAACAAAAACAACAAAAAGGTTTCGCAAAATTGTAAACTAAATATTTGTTGTGAGAATAAAGCTAGAATATTTATTAGAGTCTTTATTCTACCCGCATAGTAAATTATTAAATGATGTCTTACAAAATTAGACGGTTTTGGTTTTAATCACATGAAGAATGACCATGTTTTTGTGTTGTTAGATATAAGCCTAGCATATGTTATCACAAAGCTATATTAGTTATTGGCTTAAATATTGAGTGAATAATTATTCTTAGAACGAGACAAACTATAGTGTGATCGTATTTAGAGGAACATTTTAGATCACAAATATTCAACCTTTGGTGCGTGTTCCCAAGGGTTAAAGAGAGGCAATCTGAAAGGGTACCTTAGAGTTAGCGTTTAATTCAATAAAATATAAACACAGGAGTTGCATGAATATATAATGTAAATTCATATTTGAGCTCACCAAAAGCTCATCAATGATTAGTAATGATAGCTTAGAAAAAACACTCTTCACCATAATACTAACTAGACGATTCCATAGGGACTTGCCTCTGTAGGTTTGATGTATAACCCTAATTCTTTGAGCTTTCATCCACTGAAAAACATTGATTAGTGTTCATTGTGGTATTTAAATATTTTTTTTATATAGCGCAACCTAACCTATCCTAGAGTATTTGTCACCAGCATGTAGGGAATAGAAATGTGGAAGTATATTGACGCAATGCACATGATAAAAGTGTTATCAGCCCAAGTCCTACTGGTTGCAAAGCCCACCGCCGCCAACCCCACACCACCAGCAAACATGTCAACAAAGCCAAGCTAACATATTATTTCATACTTGATCATGGCTCTTGCTGTTTATATTCGACTTGTAACATTTATACATATTATGTTGCATATTTATTCCATGCCCTGCCGTAATGATAGGTTTGTTACGTTTTGAAGTATAGTATTGAAAAACACATTTTTTATAGACGTTTAAAAACGTATTTTCTTGGGTAGGCCAGCATAACATTAATGTTTTATATTATAACAATAATTAAGGGTGGCTGATAATAACAGATATGAATGTCTAAATTTGCCGTTGTCAAAATATACAATTGAATAGAACATTGTTTAGCCTAAAGGCCAATTCACACAGAACGCTAAGATAAGCTAAGCTAAGATTTACTCTGATGACTTTTTATATAAATAGCGGACCATGTATTTAAATGTGCTGGCTTAGAAAGAAAGCTCAGCTATGCCTTGCCACGCCACGCTATGTTTTTTCCAATTGCTGGCTGGGCAACTTTTCCATTTCCAATCTTGAGCCATCTTAAGTTGCGCATGCGCATAACGTAGCTTGGGCTACGTGTTGAACAGACGTTGTTCTAGTTTAGTTAAAATAACTAAATAACTAAAGAAGTGTTGAAGTTTTGTTTTAATTTTGTTTCACGTGTATTTAAGTAATATTCTATTTAGGTTTTATATTTAATAAACATGTTTGTATTAAAATGGAAGCGTTAATTGAACAAGTCAAACCTCCATCTCCTAAATTTTCTTCATACTGTAACGTTATCTGCCACCCTACCCTGTATTACCCTATATTTTCTACTTTTTGTGAATAGTTTCCAATTTATTTTCGTGTGAAATTAAGCACGTCAAAGTTCGGCCACCGCGTAACATGCTGTAACGCTGGCCTGACAAATAATACTATTTACATAAACCCACAAAATTTCCAATAATTGTTATTTTATACATTTATTTTTATTGTAGTCTAAATTATATATTATTTCAACATTACATTTCTATTTATATCGCTCATGTTTTATTTAAAGTATTCCCCAGTGGTCTCGAGTATTGAGAGTGGTCGTGCCATTGTCTGAATTAGCAGGGGTAATTTTGTATGTATGTATGTATTTTTTTTTTCTCCTAGATTCTAGGAGTGGCGCCCAACAAAAAGCACAATTTTTATACATCTTGATGTTAACTCTGGTTATGTAAACAAGATTCAGAAGACACTGATACTAGACACAGAAAATTATAATTTATATATTATATATTTTTTATAAAATACCGCAATCTTCCAAAACAACTGCTAACAGCAGAAACATTTTTTACTTAGTATTATCATCTGAACTCAAACAAGACATTTTGGAGAAAGCCACCATAGATAAACTTCACTGGAGCAGACCAGAAAGAGACAACACTGAATTCGGGAGTGAAAAGAGGGACCATTGCTTAGCTTATCTTAGCAATGAGTGTGAAACACAACTTGCAAAGTCTTAGCAGAGGAGAGCAAAGCACAGCACAGCAGAGCACAGCACAGCATAGTTTAGCATTCTGTGTGTATTGGACTTAAAAATATATATATTTAGCAAGATATATAACTACCTGTTCGGTTTATATGCTTATTTAGTAATTATTTTAAGGGTTTTGGGCTTATAAAGGCTATATTTAGAGGAAGTGTAACCGCATTTGCGTCAAGGCAAAGTGTAAAACAATTTTGGAAAAACAACCCTCAGTACAGCTGACTGAGATTCGAACCAACAATCTCGCCATCACCGTTAGTCTAGTCTACTGCACGAGCATCGCGTTAGACCACGCAGCCACCAAAGGGGGTTGAAGATACAATAAATTAGATTGAGGTACTATTTGAATCATCAGATTAGGATTGTGCTATGGCATTCAGACAAAACATAACAATGTTTAACAAATATATGTATTATTTATAAGGCTTATTTTCGAGAGAAAGTCCCTTTTGATTACTTATTGATAATACGTCCCACTTTATGGCAACATTTGTTCTAATTCTTTCATCAAAATCAGTCAAAGTCTCATAAATTTGTTAACCAGTTTTCTAGTGAAATGAACAATGGTTAAATAATTTTAATAAGATAATATATTCTTATAGATTAATCTTCCATCCTTCCTATCGAGTGTCTAGAGAGGTTAAAGACATGTTGTTTACGAATTCTAGTTCAATCCAGAGCTATGAATAAGTATTAGGTAATTTTGTATTCATGTGTTAACAGTTTTAAAAAAATTGTTCAAAATGTATTACTATAGTCGGAACAACCTTTTATTAATACGTATAGTTAAATTCTAAAAGCTTTTAAATATTCCAGTAAAAAAAGTGAAAGTAGCTTATTTTAATGCCTGATATTGTTTTTGCAAGTCTAGTTGAATCCATTAACTAATATTTACGTCATATAGCCTATTTTACGGGTAAAAGTAGATTCCGTATTTCATAATTTTTGTAAACGTTGGCAGATGTATGTTTCTATGAGTACGAAATATGGTCCTACCTTTTTAAAACTAACATTAAATACAGTCATATCTTATTTTATTAATAAATTGAGAGTGGCCCTTTTAATAAATAAATAACACCTCATTTTTACTAACACCTAGGTAGTACGAGCCATTAAAAAGAGCTTTACGTACTTTGTTCCCACAAATAGATTATTTCGAAATACTATTTTTCCCTTACTAAAAAATAATTTAAATGAAAACATTAAAGAATTACATCTGATTTGTTAATTCAGCTGAGATTCTTCATTTGAAAATGTATATTTAACTACGAAGAGATTTTCAATACAAATGTTGTACAGGCTGTAATTGATATTATTTATCTAAAATTATAATGAACAAATGGCTAAATTTATGCCTGCCCAATACGTAGTTCAGATTATTGACGTGTTTATATTCACACGCGCACCCTTTAAATATGCTGGTCAAATTACTTATCTGTAATAATTTTATAACAAATATGACTATCTATAAATTAAAATATTTCAAATGTGAGATCAGTATCAATAGGCTTATTTTAATGAATATTCTATAAAGGGAATAAGAAAAAGCATCATTCCCAGTCTTGGTTCAACTTTTCAGGAAATGACCAACGTTCCTAAACTCTAAATGTGATTCCTTGTGCTAGGATCCTTATTTGAAATATATGACAGTACAGTGAATTAATAAAAATAATTCTATACATGTCAGTAGCCATACAGTCTAAAGTGTATGTCTTGAGATAGATCACCAAACATAGGCTGGTGTGTAATTAAACCCCGGTGGGCTCTATCTACAGTAGCCCCATGGCTTCTTTGGTGCTGACTGACAGCTCACAGCTGATTTCTGACAGTAAACATTTAGGTATATACTTAAATTTTGACCGTTAAAAATGACAGCTGCTAAATACGTGTTTTTGCAGGTCATATGGTTCGGCGTAGGGATAAATAATTTGGTTTAGTAACTTTTCAAAGCCGTCAACTGTCAGCTGTGAGCCATGGGGCTACTGTAGCATTATTATTTAATATATTTTTTACTTATACCTTTCTAATTGTTACAATATTAGCATAACTTAATGTAGATAGCAGTTGATATTCATTGTAAAAATTAAACAATCAAAAATATTCAAAGTAAAATCCATTTATCACAATTCATAAAACGTAATTGACGTTTTGAATGTCATGTTTTGTAATATCATAGACTAGAGATTTATTTAATATAGTTTCCATTTTAAAACTTTTTAATTTACTATTTGCTTTAGATTACAAATAATATGTTATTTATATAAAAAAAAAGCTCTTTTAATTTACCAACATATGAACTAAAATCTGTGATAAATATTTAGATAAATATTAATTTTCACTTGAATATGAAATGCACAAAATATTTAAAAAGTTAAAGTACAGTATGTACTCCTAAATAATTACAAAAATCTCCAATTACAATTAAGTATATGCTCCATAAAGAATTGTACTGAATCCTCAAACATAGCTAAAGGATATTCTCCATGGATAAGTGTTCAGTGTATC
>JBCFYV010009783.1:0-33533 GCA_039000515.1 Timema cristinae | reverse complement strand
GCATGAAGATTGCATAGATAGTGCGAACTGGATGCATGAAGATTGCATAGATAGTGCGAACGGGATGCATAAAGGTTGCATAGATAGTGCGAACTAGGTGCATGAAGATTGCATAGATAGTGCGAACTGGATGCATGAAGATTGTATAGATAGTGCGAACTGGATGCATGAAGATTGCATAGATAGTGCGAACTAGGTGCATGAAGATTGCATAGATAGTGCGAACTAGGTGCATGAAGATTGCATAGATAGTGCGTCAGGAGACAGGAACTTTATTTGTGTCGTTAGAATAAGACAGAAAATAATAAGAATACTCTGTTTATATTTGAACTATTTCTTGTTTGAAAAATGTATTTTATAAATAACATTTTAGTCAAATATTACACTCCTAATGAGTTATTTTGTGTTTATGTATGTATAAGTAGTTGATAACAACAATATAATGAATGACTATATTTTTACTTAGAAAAATGTATGGGGCCTAATTACTTAGTTTAAAAACAAGGTTACTTTTGCCCCATTTGTATGCCTATTCTTGCCCAGTAGTATGGAGCAAGAATGTATAATTACATTGATTGAGTTTTTCAATTATTTAAAATGTTTGAAATTAGTGTGCATGCATTAAGGTCATACATAACAAACAAAAACATGTACTTAGCCGACTATTAAATAACAAATATATTTACACTAAAAAGTATTAATATATTGAGGGGGTCACCTTGCTCCACCTTCCCCTAAGTAGACGGGGCTTTACTCCATCAAAAAAACTTGGTATACTCTTACAAACAACAAGGAAGGGGCATTTTTTTACCCTTATATTGTACATGAAGAAAGAAAAAAAAAACTTTAAAATAATTAAAATTTCTTAATTTTGTTGAAATGTTCGTCAGTGCTGAACGGCGCATTAACAACATGATAATTACTTTATTAATTATCATGGAATTTAAAATAGAGGTCCTTCTTATGTTCTATGAATCTCAACGAGTTTATGACCCACTTGTCGCTACAATTAAATGCAAATCCTTCACTCTCTTATAAAGGTCAACAAGAATATAAACTCTTTAGCACAAGGGCAGAGGGAGTTGGGGGAATATAACGTACGTATGTTGCGTTTCTTGGAACCAGTAAGGTTTTGAATACAGTGTAGATACCATATTCCCTTTAAAATAATGAAAAACATCCATGAATTTTTACAACTTAGCTATCAATGGTGCTCTTGAATAAACACTGTGTGCTCACCTCATTCAGACATGTAACATTATCACACGAACATCTACAAGTCATACGTAATTTTACAATAAAATAATTTTGCTAAACACGCAGCTATAATGTTTGGCATTTAAGAAAGAAAGCATTGGTCTACAATATATCAAATTTGGTGTGGATAAATTATCACACTTTCAAACTAAAAGTCAAAATCAGAGCGCATATTATTTAAAGGTGTGTAACAGGTCTAAATTTTGTCGAGGATTCAGATTTATTATCAAATTGGTTACACTTCTACTTTCAAACCTAACGTAAAATATACTGTTTTAATATTCATTTCTCTAAACAAAGTTAATCTAACTTATCTCAATTAGGCCTGGGTGGGATCCAGAACTTCGAGAAAAAATTCGAAAAGTCAGATATTCATAAAACTCGGTCGGGAAAAACTGTTTCTCAGGATTTTGTGAGAAAAAATGCATATACAATTTTCACCAAAAGAAATATTGATCGATATCACGTTTGTATTTAATGTTCACTAAGAATATTTTGAATTTGTTAGTTAAATTAATCTTATCTTCCTTAAGAATACAGAACACACCCGAAACTTATTTAACAACTAACCATTAAATAACATAACCACGTTAGGAGACATATAATTGATGATAATATTGATCCATGAATAGAATGAAGGCAGAAAAAATTTTTAAATTTATTGTTCAGACCTATGAATCAACTTGTTTTTTTCTTTTTATAAAAACCTATTCAAAAATGTATTTGAAAAATCCCCCTATATTTTAATTTGTCTTTTGTTTTACCAAATTATTAAAAATTTTTTTTTAAATTTTCCCACCACATTTTAATTGTTTGAAACCTAAAATTTGATCTCTTTCTGATAAAAATTGAAAAAAGGGTTTAAATTTTTTTGTTTGAAATTTTAAATAAAAAATTTTAAACTGAAAAAAAAATAGGAGTCTAAAGTGGTAAATTTACTTTTATTTTTTCCCTGTTTCCCGGGTACGGTCCCCGTGGGTGTTTTTTCCGTCCAAAAATGTCTCTAAGTAAAAATGTAACTCCGCACGGACCGATTTTCAACCAAATATTCCCTCCCTTTTATCAAAAACCCTCATATTTTGTCAATGGAAAATATTAGTTAAAAGTATTTGGTTTTAGTGATATTCAAAAAAATTTTTAAATCCTTCAGTGGAGATGGTCTAACTCAAAGGGCCCATCATTGCGTGTTGGACTCCCCTTTTAAATGGCGGGGGATCAGGGTTCGAATCCTTGTAGGTCTACTGCGGGTGTTTATTACTAAAGGGTTTTTCCCACTTTCCTTCCGGCTAGTGCGGGTGGGATTACCCCTAAAATGTTCCTCCCTATCCTTGCCTCTTAGAATAAATTATAATATATGCGTAAAACCTTAAACAGGTAGAAAGCCGTGGTAAAAAAGATAATTATTTAAAAACTGCATTTTTCCCCGTACCCTTTACACCCTTTTATTGCTACTTTTTCCGGACTCGGGTTTTTTAAAATATGATATGATTTCGACCCCCAACATTGGGGTTTCTTAGCAAATAGACTAGAAATCATGACATTTGGTCCTCATTTTCACCAATGTGGGTGTTAATATTACCTGGGGTGTTTTATAAACATCAACATAATTTTGGCTTTGGGATGTAATATTTCTTTATTCCGGTTACATTCAGTACCAGCCCAGTCACCCCTCCAAAGGCCCGAGCTTACACTACCCCCCTGCCCGGGGTCTGTCGCCCAACCCTTTTCCCTTGATTTAAAATAGGGGAGGGGGAATTGTCCCCTTTTTAACTTTTTAAAGGGAACGTTCCCCCCCACCTGTTTTTTTGCGGGAAGTGCTTGTCATCACTATTCCCTCCCCTTTTTCAAAACTCACAGTTTAATATTAAAAACAATAGTTTAGACACCAATTTATAACCCCATTTACAAAAAACCCAAACACCTTATTACAAATTAGGAAAAGTTTTTTTTAAACTTTTCTTCCTTAGCCAAACCGTCTTAAAATGGGGTTGTCTGTGCTCCCGTTGGGGTGGGTTTCGAAGTACTTCTTATCTGTTTCACGTCCACTGCATTATTGTGAACAGCCCGTGGAATTTCCCCCACCTGCCAGCGTTATCGTGGGATTGTTGCCAGTTGCTTGGGATTCCCAAAAGGGGTGTCATCTGTCGTACCAGCCCTTTTTACCTTCACCCTTTTTTTGCCCCAAACCCCTTTTTCTGGTGGATCTCGGGCTGAGTCGGTTTTAGTTTTTGAAGTGAACCACAGGGCGTTTTCTAGGGTTTAGTGTGTATTGAATACGGTACGTCACATCTGATCATCTTTTCCTGATGACGTAGGGACCCTGCCAAGGTTTGTACAACTTAGGAGTTAAGCCTTCCCTTATTGCTGGTGTGTATAACCACACTTTGTCACCTACTTCATATGCTTTCCCAGAGCAGCGGCGGTCATATACGTCTTTTTGTCTTTCCTGTCCCACTTTCAGATTTGTTCATATGCAGATTCTAAGCGAGTACGAAGATCCATTGTATACGACGTGGGTGTAGCTTCTTCCTCCCCTTGCTCCGTTGGTCTCCCGTACACTATATTGATTGGTAAACGAGCTTGTCTTCCAAACATAACCTCAAAAGGGGTGTGTTTGTGGTTTCGTGTACACTCGTACAGTATGCCATCATTAGCTGAGGCAACTTTACGTCCCAATCATTTTGGTTTCCATTTACCCATTGAGAAATCATGTCCAGTAACGTACGATTAAATCGTTTCACTAAACCATCTGACATAGGATGGTAAGCTGTTGTTCGCGTCTTCGCATCTGTAATAAATCACACAAGTGTCTGATTAGTGTCCGTCGAAATGTCGAAATTTCTTGCCTTGGTCGGTTGTGAAGTTCAATAGGGACGCCAAACCTGCTGATGAATTCTTCCACCAGAACTCTTGCAACTGTAACTGCCCTATGGTTTGGCAGAGCGTACGCTTCCATCCAACGAGTAAAGTAATCTGATACAACTATAATTACTTTCTTTCCCCGCTTAGTTCTTGGAAAGGTGCCTATATAATCAACGGCAACCCGTTGCCAGTGGTTCACCGACCCTAAACTTCTGTAGTGGTGCCTTAGCTATTTTTTGAGTTTTCCTAGCGCACAATCAGGGACATTGCTGAACCACGCTGTGGTGTCTCGATGGAGATCGGCCAATAGAAACCGTGAGCGGACCTTTTCACTTTCTTGTGAATACCTTAGTGACCTCCAGTGGGTGTGTCGTGAAGACTTCGTAGGATTTCTGTTCTAAGCACTCGTGGGACAACCAGCTGAAGTCTATGGTTATTTTCAAATGTCTTCAAAAACGTCGATAAAGAACTCCTTGTTTTAAGTTCTAGTTGCTCCCAATGGGCCCACAAACTCGTGTTGGTTCTTCCAAGTGCCACGGCATCACTCATGGGGTGGTCGATGGTTGGCCTCTTTACTCTTTATAACAGGACAGATCGTTATATCATCTAACTGTAACTGACGTAACTCATCAGGTGACACAGCAGGCTTCCACACAGGTGCGGCTAAAACTTATGGGTGTGACTATTGCGTCTTGGAAAGAAATGGGGGTTGTGATTTTCTTAGAACCCCCATTCTGTAGTTGACTGCAGGATTTCCACGACTGTGCTTCTTGGTTTGAAGGAGCTTGGACTTGGCATCACATCGGAATTTTCATCCACACGTTGGCACTGGCGACAGGGCATTCTTAAAAGTCCGTCAGCGTTACCGTGTTTCACACCTGGGCGATGTTCTACCGTAAAGTTGAATCGCGATAGACGTTCCAGCCACCAAACTACTTGCCCTTCTGGTCTTTGAAATTGTGGAGCCAGACTAGTGCTCTATAGTCTGTGCGCACACGCATCCCTCACTTCCTTCAATATAGCAACGAAATAAGTGGAGACAGTCAACCGGGCTAATAGTTCTCTACGTGTCACACAATACTTTCTCTATGTTTTAGTTAGAGGGCGGCTACAATAAGAAATTACTTTTTCTTCGACATCTTGAATCTGGCTAAGTACTGCTCTGATTCCAACTGCGCATGTATCACAATCCCCCAGCCATTCACAGTCCAGACGGGAAACCCTAAAATGGGGGCGGTCACTAATTTTCTTCTTAGCTTTTCAAAGGATCTTTCGCAAATTGTATCGAACAGAAATGCTATTCTTTTGTGGGTGAGTCGTTGTAGAGGTGCAGCAATCATAGCAAAGTTGCGGATGTAGCGGCGATAGTACCCGGCTGTTTGCAGAAAAGAGTTCACTTCTTCTGCAGTTATGGGACGGGCCAAGATTGAACCTTATTTACTTATCTTCTGATGTAGCAATCCCTTGCGCTGATATTCGGTGCCCGAGGAAAGTAATCTAGGTCCCGCATTAATTTGACATTTCCAAGGCTTTATTTTGAGGCCAGCATTGCGTATTCGTGTAAAAACTTGACGCAAACGTCCCACGTATTGTTTTTCATCCCGACTCCATATTACCACATCATCTAGGTAACGCCATACAGGTTTTCCACTTTATACCTGCTAAACAAAATCCATGAGGCGTTGGAAGGTATGCCGGCTCATTACAGAGGCCATAGCTCATTACGTTAAATTCGTAGAGGCCATCTGCTGTAACAATGCTGTTTTGGGACAATCTTCTGGTGCTATCTCGACTTGATGATAGGCGGCTGCCTTGTCGAGAGATGAGAACTATGTTGCTCCTGACAAACCCTCAAGTATGTCATCCATACGTGGCAATTGGATAGGCATCTTTCACAGTCAGTTCATTAAGTTTTCGGTAGTCACAACAGAAACGAACGCCACTGTCTTTCTTTGCTGTAAGTACTATAGGTGATTCCATGGTGAGGTAGATGGACTCACTTCCCTTGTTTCTCCATGTCACTGATGTCCTTAAGCAATGTAATTCCCGGTATTTATACGCAACGCGTCGCGGGTGTTGCTTTACTTGTCTAGCCTCACCGTTTCAATTCGATGATATGTTAGGTTTGTACGACCACACTCAGAATCATCTTGTGCCACAATATCCTAAAAACTCATTTAATAGCGCTATTGTTTCCACACGCGTAACCTCAGAACACTTAGCTTAGGTAAGGTCGAACAATAACAGCTCCTTGACGATATTTGGTTTGTGAGGTTAGAGAGAAGCACACAGGATCAGATTTTTCCTTCTTCAGGTAGGGGGGGGAAAATTTGGCTCATTGATATCCCCTTATACAACACAATAAGGGTCTGGTGATGTATTTAAAGTCGGAAAGTTACCCTATTCTTGCGAGCTGTGACCAAAATAAAAGCAGAGCGAATGCCGTATTTTGCTGCTACTTGCAGGTTGGGCTCCTTTGCAACCTTCCAACTCTTAAAATTCTGAAGCCACTATTCCACCATGTGGTAAAAACAGTTCACTTCTGGCAGGCCGTAACAGTTTCCGCAAGTTTGACATGTGACTCGTGTGTTTGAAATAGGGATTTCTTGGAGTTGGGATACTTAACTAATGACATGGAACCTTAACTCCACCGATATTGAGGACATCCTGAGAATTAATTATACACACTTATGTCCCCAATATAAAGGAAAACCTAACATAGCAGACTGGGAAATATCTTTGATAACAAAAAATGTTTGTGTTTTAATTTGTATTACGAGTTACGGGTGGGCTACCCGGCCTAAAAAAACTGATAACTGCCCGCCCACTTACATCATGTATTGAGATCGTTGATGAGACAAGTGATCCTCTGGCCTCTGGACGTGTTCCCAAAAGTCTTCTCGTATTAGGAACTCCAGTTTAGGGAGTGAATAGCTCCAGACGCGTAGATCGCAACTGGATTATTTATCACAGAGATTTCAAGTGCCTGATGGGAGTTTCGGTGTAGGGGGGCGAAAACAATCAACATCAGCGATCGCAAGTTTCCGAAAATTTTTGCTATACATTCCCGCCATACGTGTCCTCTTTCTCCACATCGGAATCAACGTGACCCCGGGAATTGATCCCGTGTACTCATCCCGAAAGTGTCGTTTCTTTACTCGGCACTCGTCCTCTCGATGGCCACGGTATTTACAGTAACTGCACTTAATACTTGACGCGCAGGATCAATCTGTTCTTGGTGACTCATCCGGACGTAGCATGGGGGTTTCTCTTTTCTCTTCTAAAAATCAACCGAAGTGCTCCCACCACTGCCTCCTTTGAATAGATTTGCTGCAATAAAACAGGTGTTATATTTGTCTCTGCTACAGGAGTAGTGGCGGCAACTACGCGTTCAACCGGCACCGCACGCTCCAATTTCTGACACTGCCTCCATCATTTCCCCGCGCACTTACAAGATCTATAACAGTTGCGGGATCCCGGCGCAATGCTTACGCGAATGTCACTGTTTTTTTATACACTGAATAAGCCAGTCACGGACCAGTTCATTCCCGAGATTCTTGATTAAAAACTGCGGGAAAACGCTTCCATTGCTAAAGCGCTGCAGGTCAATTGATGTGTTGTTAAACGCTCGTTTGTCTTGCGGTAACGTGAAACAAACGCCACTTTCTTTAAATCTGGCAATAAGGTTTTTTTTGAAAACAACTTCAACTAGGTACACACTTTATAAAATCTTTTCTGTTTTATCTGTGAGAGAACGGTAGACGCTTTTCGCTGACCCAGTAAGGGATAGTCACAAAAACCAAGGAACGTGATTCCTCCTTCCCTCCATTAGCTGCAGCCAAGAGCTCAAAGTAAAGAAACCATTCTTCAAACGACTCATCCGTATCCCATAAATTTGGACGGAAACAAAGCTGAACCAGCCATAGCGCTAAATAATAAATACCGTCACAATTATCTTAATAGTGAAGAGTACCGTTCAGTCGCACTAGCTATCAGGTAGCACACACGCCCAAAATACAGAGAACATAATAATAGGAAAAATATGTAATGGTTTTGGAAACACATTTACTACCCAAACACTCAAAATTAATTACAGTACTAGATTACAAGTTAATAATAAACTATCGTTCTGAGCGTATCACCTTTATAC
The DNA here is from genome assembly GCA_039000515.1 of Timema cristinae. Lineage (NCBI taxonomy): Eukaryota > Metazoa > Arthropoda > Insecta > Phasmatodea > Timematidae > Timema > Timema cristinae. Next base: position 25,264 of record JBCFYV010009783.1, on the reverse strand, counting down.
GAAAACTATTACACACACCGCATGCCACCAGTGTAATATTTCTTTATTCCGCATTCACATACAAGTACCCGCCTAGTCGCCGCTCCAAGGCCAGAGCTTACACTACCCGGCTGCCGGGATCTGTCGCCAACCCTTCTCCCTTGATGAACATAGGGGAGGGAGGGCTTGTCCCGTTATAACTTTAAGGGCACCATTCCCCCTACCTGCTTGTTGCAGTCAGTGCTTGTCCACTACAGATATTTGAAAGTTTGGTTCTAATGTATGAACGCCCTCAACTTTATAACTAAAGAATATTTAACTTGTATTGTAATCAAAAAAACTTAAGACGTTAAAGATAAAACAAAAGTAATGTTGGTGTAACAAAAGTTTTGAATGATAGTTTTGTTTCGTCCATTATTCAAGGGTAGAGTTTTGTTTAATTTCCCTTATTCAAGGGTAGAGTTTTGTTTAACCATTATTTAGAGGCACTAGAAAACGCAAGTACCGGGCCCAACTTAACTTTGATATTGTGTCAGAAAACTTGTTTTTTCTGTCTTTTTGTACGATACAACGGTAATTCTAAATGATGGCGTAAGTATGTAGAAAGTGAAAAGAAAAATCTTAAGATAGTGGCCTCATTTTGTGTAAAAATTGCTCCACACTTTTGACATGATAGAAAATTTCTAACTCTGGATAGAGGATTGACCAAAACTACTATTTTTTAACTTGTAGAGCACCTGTTCAATGTATATTTAACTGATTGAGTTGAAATATAGAATAAATTTTTTATCGTAATAAAACACACTTCTGACCGGAATTTATCTTTCAAGAAAATATCAACATTTTTATTTAAAAGTTATACTATGTAATATATGTATAACTACTTTTTCTTTAATCCCAAATAAAATTTAAAAAGTATTTAAATGTATGTGTTAAAATTTACAATGCATTTCTAATCGCATGAAAATCAAGTGTATGCATATTATAAGTATTTTATAAAGGTAATACTTTTAATAGTTCTAATTTGTGTCACCCGCCTCTGTGGCGTAGTGGCAAACGCGCTTCTCGTGTTGAGCTCGACTGCTGAGGACGGGGAGATCAAGGTTCGAATCTCGGTCGAGTGAACTTTTTTTTTCTTTTTTTCTAAATGGTTTTCCACTCATCCCTCCAAGCAAATGCGGGTTCACTTCCTTTAATTCAACCTTCCCAATTCCTAATCCATTAGCGTAATTAGTACTTAAGCGTATAACCCAACGGGTAGTAAGCACGCGGTGCTAATATAATAATAATAATAATAATAATAGTTTGAGTGCCCACAAAAAACTATTGAACCTGGCCATTTATTTGTCCATGGATTTATTTTACAAGGTATGCGTTTATATTTATTTTGGGTAAGGTGGAGAGAATTACGTCACTATCCAAGCGAGCTATCCGCATAGAAATTTAACACTAATTTAGTAAAAACTACAATCAATACTCCCAACCGGGATTAGAACTCTAACCTCTTGATCACTTTAAATCCATTATCTTGCAAGAGACCGTGTGGACATCATTGTTTATACTTTCTCAAGCAGAGAAAGTACGTAAAGTACGTATTGTGTTTGTGAGAATTGTCTACTTCGAGATTATGATGAGTGTTGATGTTTTAAATGTCTGTCTGTCCATTCCTGACGCTACAGAAGAACCTGTTAAATGGGTTTTGCTCAAACTTGATATCTATATTTTTTTATATTCACACCTCACGGCTTTTTTTACTAATGTGTTCACCTTTAATGTGTATCGGAGTAGTTTTTTAGGTGATAAATAAGAATGTGTATCAATTTTTCCTTAAAACAAAGATCATTTTAAGACGGTTCACGGATGATTGTATTTTTTACTTTGCAATTTTTTTAAATGACTGGCGATTTTGTTTTAAAATGAATTTTTGAAGAGCGTGTTCATGATAGCTGATTTTTGAAAATATCACAAAATTAAAATAAATTATAATTATGTTAAGGAACGTACGATTTTAGAGAGAGGATGTTAATCTATACTTCTAAAATAACATGTCCTGACTGACTGACTGATTCATCATCGCCGAGTGCAAACATCAAGGCTACAAGCATGTATATTCATTTTGTTATGTAGGCACCCACTAAGAAAGGATTTTAGAAAATTCCACCCCAAAGGGGTCAAAATAGGGATGATAATATGTATGAAAGCCGTCATTTTGAAAGTTACATAAACAAAATTTTGTATTTCGGTTATTGACGTAAAACAAATAAATACGTGTTTCAGGAATTTTGGAAATTTTATTTAATAAGGGATGAAAAAGGGGGTGAAAGTTTGTATCGGACTTGCATTATTTTTGATCTGAGGTCAAGTTATGGTCATCAACGTAACGTAATATTTTAAATTAATCTGTAAATACATATGTATATTTTCGTATTTGTATATAATCAACTTCCACGCGAGCAAAGCCGCGGGCAACAGCTATCTAATGTGGGGAATGCCAGGCCTCCACCGTGGTTCGGATTCCACGTTAAACTGTAGGTCCTCCATTTCATCTCACAATCACCCTACCATTACACATTAGCGTAAGTGCGTATAACCCGAACGGGTAGTAAGACGCGGTGCTAATAATAATAATAATAATAATAATAATAAAATAATAATAATAATAATAATAATAATAATAATAATAATAATAATAACAGCTATCTAGTAATGTAATATAATTGTTATAAGCTGAAAAAACAAACTATTTGTAAAATATAAAATATATTCGTAATACATTAAAGAGTGTAATAAACTATAACATGTTGATCTCTGTGCTTCTGTGTCGCCAAAAGACAGTTTCTGCTTATAACAAATAGTGAAGCACTCATGCTACAAAACATAAAACGAAATAATAACAATAAAATTAAATATTTAATTAGAATTGTTGTTACTAGCACGGGATTGTTTGCACCCCCTGACCTCTTTGTTTGGGGATGGAAATAGGGGTAATTCTATTTTCCACTTCTCCTATTAACCAATCACAGTCGATATTTGTAAAAGGGCCGTTGTTGACTTGAGACCAGATATTTTCCCACGGGCTACTTACCAGCGCCATGTTTGTTCTGACAAGCTGAGTGGCCACTCTGAGTGATTCTTTGTAAATATCTCATACAACAAAGGATCATTAATTAGGGGCTGTCCACAAACTACTTACACATACCAAGTGTAAGGGGTGGAGGGGGGAATTCCCAATATTTGTGTGTTAAGGAAAATTCCCCTTCAATATTACAATATCGAATTTCATTTGACTGCTTTATCTAATAAGTTCACATGGAAACTTAAATTATTTTCGTTAGTTCAATATGTGCAAGTTTATCCCGCGAGGTGGACACGAAGATGTTATTGAAGTCGGTGCTCATTTAAATTAAGGGATAATTATTACTAAATACACATTGAATAATACTCTTGCAACTAGGCCTATGCCTATATTTTTTCAAATATTGAGAAAATATTAAGACTAATTGAATCTGAGGGATGTATCGAAAACATTGAATTTATTTTTATGTTCAGCAGAAACAAAGTACTTTGACTAGGAAGATAAGTTCGATTAATATTACATAAATAGTGATTAGTGTGGGTGGAATTAATAATAAAAGTGTGCGTGTCCTTATCTCAGTCGGTAGCGTGTCTGTCTACTGAGAAGGTTACTAGCTCGATTCCCGGCAAGGCCGAAAGCTTATCATGAGTCAAATTTGTGTTTAATCCTTTCATATTGATAAATTAAGGGCTGTAATAATTAAAACGTTAGCCTGATAAAAAAAATGTCTATACGCCATCGTAAGGGTGTATTATTGCATAATTAATGGTATTATTTTATAAATTAAAAATTCTGGTATTCCTTTTTATAGTCATTTATTTTAATTTTAAATGAATAAACTGTTTACTTTTAGCTAGATATCACACGCATTTTATATTTTGATAAAAGCCCGACTATTGCGTTAAATGAATCTAGCTATACGTGTTCTTGTCGAGAAGGAAGGATCACCAGCAGTGAGGAGATGTGCGCATTTCAAGGGGTATATCAAGCGACATTTCCTTCTCGAAGCTTCCTAGAAGAAAAGGGGTGAGGTCATCCAGGTGCGTCTCTTTCCACGGAAAGTGCGTTGTCTTTTTAAAAAGAGACGTAGAAGGATTTCACCACACCTTACAACTCGACAGTTCTACACAAATAAATCTTACTACCCGCTCGAATATTAAATATAGTAATTTTGAATATAGATTTGAATAATAACATATTGATATGTATAATTTCATATCATTACAGGGCCGGGGACTGTGTTGTGCCTGTCCTAGTCTTAAGATAGATTACAAGACATATGAAGCTATGACAGGCCTAGCAAGCCGGTAGTGGAAAATATATGGCTTGAATATAAAACTGACCTGGACCATAGGCTGGAAACAGTAATGGATATAAAAAATAATAATTATGTGCGTGCGCATGCGCACGTGAATTGTCATTACATTTGTAAAGTCAGGAACATGCCTGCATTAAGGTAATAGGGCCGGATATGATACTTTAAATATGTTTTAAAAGAAAAGAAAATATTCGCCGAACAGACCTACTATGTTGGAACATGTTACGTCCTTACCGAAGCCCTATCGCTATAAATTCACGGCGAGTCAGTTATAATTTAATAAACACGAGCCATTGTAGATAAACCTTCATTAAAATGCTCAAAAACATAGATCCATTCGAACGTGAAGAATTGAGGTTGAAAAACTGGCAGCAGTTTAAAACTAACCTGTGATCGGTAGCACGTCTGTCTACTGTACTTAGTTATGGGTTGGCGGTTCGATTGCCAGCACTATAATGAGATAAATGTAGGTTTCCCCTTTCACAATAATAAGCTAAGAGCTGTAAAACTAAGTGTTTTCAGTTCCAGAGCTAAATCAGTTCATAGTTAATGTTCTTGTATAATCATTTGGTTCAGAAAGTGTAACAATAATATTTTAATACAAATAATATAACAGTTGAATGTGATGGCTGGAATTGTTGCTGCTTACTGGAAGAGCCAGGTTGCTCCCATCAGTAGCTCCCATTAGTAGCTCCCATTAGTAGCTCCCATTAGTAGCTCCCATTAGTAGCTCCCATTAGTAGCACCCATCAGTAGCTCCCATCAGTAGCTCCCATCAGTAGCTCCCATCAGTAGCTCCCATCAGTAGCTCCCATTAGTAGCACCCATCAGTAGCTCCCATCAGTAGCTCCCATTAGTAGCTCCCATCAGTAGCTCCCATCAGTAGCACCCATCAGTAGCTCCCATCAGTAGCTCCCGTACCTACATCCGGGCGGATGCTTGTTTTTTATTGTTTTTCTTTTTATCACCGTGTCTTACTATCGGTTCAAGTTATGATGATGATTCATCAAATGAGATAAGGACTAGGAAGAGAGCATTTTAGAGGTAATATACCCGCATTTGCGTGGAAGGAGAGTGGCAAACCCTTTAGGAAAAAACACCCTAAATAAACCCGATCAAGATTCTAACTCCGATCTCCTTGCCATTGGCAGTCTAGACTAGTACAAAAGTGACGCCTTAGACCATGCGTCCACTAAATCAAATCGTATCCCTCCGCACTTTGTGTTCTTAGACTTGCTAGTTTCAGTTGTGGATTGACCTAGCGGTATGACACGCAGCACTAAAATAAATTATAGCGAGATTGCTCCCTCCGGGGTCAGAGGTCACGCCACAGCTAGTCACGGGATCCGGCGCGAGCTTATGACGTCACTGGTGACCTTACCCGCTACCGGCACCAACATCCGGCCAGGAGCCCCTTGGCTGACTCCCCAATCCAGAAAAAGCCGTCATTAATTCAGTGACGTGGCTGATATCACATTCTACAGGTCCGGGCGGGCGCACTAAACGTGCAACGAAACAGATTCAAAACGATAAGGTCGAGCTTTGTGTCAAATGGTCAGCGTATCTCATAGCACCAGCTATACCTTTAATATTAATTATTTTATGCGATATTTAGCCTTGACGATTTTGGCACTTTGTTCTCTGTTGGATACCGGCGCCCATATTTTAGCATATTCTAAATAAACTTCAATAAACGTGAACGTTGTGTAAAATATAGGGGGACGTGCTGAATAGGGGTATAGGGGTATGCGTCCTTTTCAATCAGATACACTAAAGTTAAATTACGAAAACATTTCATCTTGTGAATCAAACACATAAAAAGCGCCAGCTAAGAGATTATAGCTCAGCACTTTATTGATATCAGGCGCCATGAGTAATTATTCTAAATAGTAATAGTTGATTATATTAATAATATATCACTAGGGTAAATTATATTCCCATAAAGCAAGTTCCAGCGCAAACATGTTTCGTGTCCCACTTTGCAGTAAGTTAGTAAAATCTAGTTCAAACATAATAAAACTATTTTAAAAAGAGAAAAAGTCATTTATAATAAGAAAATACTTTAAAGGTGTTTTTAATTTATATTTTAGATCTAATATTATTCCAAAAAATAAAACACTCTATCATAGAGTAAAACCGAAATAAATATTGCTATCAGTTTTTATCTCATGAATGGACATTTGTATAGCACATAATATACTTTTTTCTGCCAACAGTGATAAAATTGTATGCACTATATTATTGGAATTATTTTATATCTCTTTAAGGAAAACCTCTTTTTCGCTTCCTGAGGTAATTGTATTAAATTTGTAAGAAGGTACGAGAAAGCTGGATATAAACAAATAAAAGGGACGAACACAATATGGCTTTTACAATTAAAAGAAGAACACAGTTCACACTTTACATTGCTGCCACTGGACAAAGAGGTAATGGTTGTCTCTTGACCAAAATCGATCATCACCACCCGGTCCCCCGACCTAAGTTTCATTCTATCAGAACTCATCAGGGAGGAGTGTGAAAAGCGCAACGCAACTTCCTAAAAGATGAACCAAAAAACAAAAGGGACAAAGGAAAATTGTAAAAATTGATAGGACACTTAGATAGGAACATGTTTATAATTATCTATAATATAAATTAAAATACGTAAAAGTCAAATTAGTAGCTTTTCCTAGCTGTCAATATGTACTGTACATTCGCGAGAAAACTGGGAATAGACACTATAACTATGAATATGTGGTAGAGTTAACTGAAACAAGTCAATAGTAAACTAGGTGGATTCCGGCAAGTGTTGCTAAGAAAAATATGTAATAATTAATTAAGAGTTTCTCCTGTTATACAATTAGTAATAAGTACCTAAACAAAACACTATTCCAAGATATTTTGCTTTCAGTTGAGAAAATTGAAACCAACTAAATGTCCAAATAAATAAATGACTGAAATCGGAATAAATATAAATTCATATGTTCGACGAAAATTGAGAGCAGAATAATCTGTTTGAATCTCGCAGAAATTCACACGCTAACAGAAATGTATGTTGATCATGTTGATTGGCTTCTCAAACTAGAAATGTATGTTGATCATGATGATTGGCTTCTCAAACTAGAAATGTATGTTGATCATGATGATTGGCTTCTCAAACTAGAAATGTATGTTGATCATGATGATTGGCTTCTCAAACTAGAAATGTATGTTGATCATGATGATTGGCTTCTCAAACTAGAAATGTATGTTGATCATGATGATTGGCTTCTCAAACTAGAAATGTATGTTGATCATGATGATTGGCTTCTCAAACTAGAAATGTATGTTGATCATGATGATTGGCTTCTCAAACTAGAAATGTATGTTGATCATGATGATTGGCTTCTCAAACTAGAAATGTATGTTGATCATGATGATTGGCTTCTCAAACTAGAAACAAATGATTATTAGGGGCAAGATTTTGCCTATTTGCCTTTTATTTTACCCTTGATTGTAAAACATAGAGAGTTTAAATATATTTAATGTTGTTACAATACAATATGTTAATTGTGTAGTGCCTATAATAGCTTATTCTCCTGGTTTTTGCCTATTTTATAAATAATTGCCTTAGCCTCTATAATTTTCATACGGTATGGAATTTCTGCTGGAAGAGTTCAGTTTATAAGAAATTGTAATTTTGTGGCATACTCGTTTGGAGTAGGTTTGAAAATCGATGCTTGTTAAATAGTTTCCAACGAGCGTAAATCGGGTGGAGGACGATGGGAGCAGTGGCAGACATCTTGGGAGGAAACATAATTTCATTGTAGAAGAAAAGTTCAACTTCTTCCAAAATGTCAAATTTGAAATTTTGTACCTTGACTTCGTGTGAAGTAGAACTCAGATTTTCAAACTATATAAAACATTCTATCTGAAAATATAACATATTCCCCTACTGGAAATCTAGAAAAGTATATAGTGATTAACAGCATGTGACCCACCTCGGTGGTCAAATGGTCTAGGGCGTCACTCTCGCAGTAGACTGGACTGTCGATGAAGGGAATATCGAGATTCGAATAGGTGTACTTAAGATTTTTTTTACTAAATGGTTTCTCTCCCCCCCTCCACGCAGGTGCAGATACACTTCACCACTATACAAGAATCCATCATTACTACCCAAAACTTACTACTTGTACGAATTTAGGGCTTGGTCTAAATTCACTCATTTCAACCAAAGATGGCACAAACACGGTATTTACTGAACCAACATCACCTAGTTGAAGGGTACGGGGAAAAAGGAGGATCTCCCATTTACCTCAAATGAGTTATTGCTGCAATCTGTTAGGCAATGGTGAGTCATTTCTAATAAACTTTAGAGTGTGGTTAATAGAGGTAACTTATTCATTATATTTAAATTAATTTAAAAATAAAACATTTGCTGGGGTTCAATTGGGGCTTGAGTAAAGATGTCCTGGAAACAGGTGTAATGTGTGTTTCCCCATATTTCCCCTGTACTCCTAATTTATAATACGTATTTGAATTGACTCGTTTAGGTAACCACTTCATAATGGTGCTTTTTAATTGAAGCACTACTTCAGTAATTATTATGCATCTAGCACAAGGTTTATTTGTAACATCCATGATCCTCCTCCTGCACCCTATCGGCGTTCCTCAACATCCGAAAGTTTGTTGTTGACAAGTTGGCCACCCTCAACTTGAAGACAGGTACTAAATTAGTTCCCAAACTGTCAAGACAGCGCAAGTCTCAATGGGAACTTTGGGGTAAGTTGGAAATGAATTGGTTATGCTAACCACAAACTCGGCCTTCGTTACCAGAATAACCTCGACTCTACTTTGAACTCTCTCTCTCTGTTACATCTCCCCCCCCCCCCCCTCCCCCCGCCACTGTGAAGGTATGACGCTTGCAATTACGCCGTCATTGGTCGACCCCGTGTGTGCCTGTAACATCACTATCCACCAAAACTGACAAAACTAGAACGGATACGCATAACTAAAAATAGCGTGTTTTTACTTTCTCTCGACACCTCGGAGTGAAAGTATTGTGATCGTCAAAAAAATCGAACTCGTGATTTTGATAAATGTCGGCGTAAAACATGACCTTTAGATACAAGCCAGAGTGTTAAATGAGGCAACGCCGCTTGTAGTGACGTCATGAGGCCTAACGATTTGCCTGTTCTTATGGAGAATTGTGTGAATATTTACTGTTTTATTAATTTAAAAACTGATGAGCCACTTTGAACAATACCGACAAACATATTTTACGTTTATCGATAAAAAAAATTCAAAGGTTGAAAAATACAACAAATAATATATAAATAATAATTCTAAAATAAAACTAGTAGGTAAATATTATGTACCATTCACAATTACAACTAGAATATTATGATAAAAATATTACAAAAGTATATAGAGACTTGGTCGTCTAGAGGTAAGGTGTCAGACTTCTGTTCTGGGAGTCCGGGGTTCAATCCTCGGTCCCGCACAGATTTATCTGATTGCCAAACCCTTCCTTCACCTCTGACAAGACATCTTGTGAATGTGGGGAATGCCAGACCTTCACCGTGGTTCAGATCCCACGTTAAACTGAAGGTCATACATTTCATCTAACAATTACCCTAACATTACCCACTAACCGAACGATTAGTAAGACTGTACTAAATGACAATGACTCTAATCATAGCAAGAACTTTGCTGCACTAATCCAAATGTCCCGGGTTCAATTTCTGTGTCCAGCATATATTTTATTAAAATTAGGAGTGTTATTTATGTAATTGCTTTGAACATTTCCTAGCCTTCGGATAAATAAATTTGAAATATTACTTTTGTATGTAGTGTTCAACTTTTCTTATTTTCTGAACAAGAATTTTAATTTCAAAGTTTATCATTCTTATACTTGATGTAGTTGATAAGAGTATATTTCCAAGAGTTGACGAAACCAAATAGAATAATTCATGGAAGGATTGACCGCAGAAACAATTGTAAATAAATTGATCTAACTCTGGATCCTTACAAAATGTATTTATAGGCCAAACGCAGGATACGTTTTTTAACACTGCGTCTTACTATACGTTCGAGTTATACGCTAATATACTAATTACACTAGTGGTTATATGGATAATGAAGGCTGTATTATAGGAAGTGTACCCGCATTCGCGTGGAGGGAGAGTGGAAACCCATTTAGGGAAAAATCTCAATACAACCTCAATATTAGAGCCTCTATCTCTCTGTCATCGACAGACTAGCCACTCAAGAGGGTGCACGGGAATAGTTTCTTTCGATTTTTGGGCTGAAGAAAATTATTTTCTAAATTTTCTGATGGTAAAATTTTCATATTATAGGCATATGCACCTCCAATCCTCAAAATTGTTTTTGATGGACTATTTTGTCTTCCTCTGGTAAGATCATTGAAATAGTTTAGCATCTGTGTTATGCCCAACTAAAAAAAAAACAATGGATTAACTATATTCCAAACGAGCAGACAGTTTGTAGTAAGAATAACCACAAATGTACCAAACTGAGGATTCTGGAATCATGTCAGCTGTTAATTGAATATCCCTGATCACATCCACTAAATGTTCATCTATTGTATATTTTACTATATGAGTATGACCCAAAACATAATGCAATAGAAATGTGAACACTCAATTTCAAACCAAGGTAATTACACGAGAAACAAATATCCCGCACACTAAAACTACTGAACCAAATCAGCAATACTGCACGTGGCTGTGTTGTCGACCGGCCTCAACGCAGTGTTGCCAAACTTTGGTACTCCGGCCTGTAACTAAAGACGGCCGTGCCGAAAACCAATACCGTCTGTCTGTCCGTCTTTCTGTACCTCAGGCTAGAGCCGAAACCATTTTACCGATTGGGCTAAAACTTGGTATCTGGAGTTTTCATTAAGTCCCCTCGAGGGGCTTTTTGTAATTAGTTATTTAAACCTTAATTTAAGGGTAGTTTACTTAAAGAAATAAAGAGATTTTTTTTTTCGAAATTTGTTATGACGATTTCAAGATTAAATTTTATATCTAGACACTGTTTATCATTATAATTAAGATGTAAATTCTCATTTTTTAAATGAAAATGACTTTGAGGGTACTTTGCATGGGGACATTTTCTAGTTTTCATAATTTATCCGCAACTATTTGAGATACAAAATAACTTTTCACTGTAAGATCGTAGTACTATTAAAAATACAAATATTTTATTTGAAGCATATTTATAAAACCAATAATTTCTTAGCTATAAGCAAATTACGAGTTTTTATTAAATGTTTATAAAAGTGGAGGAAAGTCTGTGTGGTGCACCGTAACATTTATTTTTTAGCGCCGCGTCTTGCTGCTCGTTTATCATGGATTAAAATATATATTTTTTAGTTCCTTTTAATTTTTTTGCTCACTCTTCTTTTTGATCTTTCCTCAAATTCCCACGGCACACTGGTTGAATATCCTTGATTAAGGCGTCATTCTCCCAATAGATTGGAATTCGGATTATGGGGATATTGGGTTGTAATCCCGTTCAGGTAAATAGTTTCCCACTTTCCTGCAACGCAATCAAGTGTACACCTCTTCTATAATTCTATATTTAATTCCTCCTCATCCCTAACCCATTACCATATTAAGTATAAAGAAGTTTCGGAAACTTAACGCACAAATTGCACTTAAAGTTTGTTTGAATCAAAAGTTACCCGAATTCCCAGGACACTTACATTCGGCCAACAATGTTAATACTATTAAATTGTGTTCAAAGTTTCAACGTACAGCGCCGGGAGAGCAAAGCTGTGTAAGCATGCGTGTACAACAGGTTTCATAGGAGCTAGGCGCGTGGCCTTGATTTTAAAGACCCGTTCAACTTTGTCTACTATCGCTCAACATCTTGTAAGGGCAAAATCACAAAAAAAATTAATGTATCTCAAATAGAATTGTGTTAGCCTGTATTTTTGGTAAGATAATTATAGTACATTTTTATAATATATAATATAAATATTTATCACAGATATAAGAAATAATATTTTTAACCATACTATATATGGTTTAACGGAGCCAGGGGGAGGGGGGGGGGGGGGGGGCAAACAATCTGAATTTTAAAATGTCATGACGTTTCCAGGTGTTCAAATCTATAACAATATAACTTTAAGCAGGTTCATACTCACGTTCCAATAGTTCTAAGGTCCATATATCGAAATAAAATGGTGTGTCTATATTAATGTGGCAACAATATGATTGGACCTGGCTGGTTTTATGTAACTCTCCGTTGTAACCTTGTTTTCAAAGGTAAAAAAAAAATCAAGTAAAGTGTTATTTTATCTTAAATTACTAGTATTATAAACTTATTTTTATAAAAACGTGAGCAAAGATAAGTCTTTAAAAAGTTTCATTACATCCAGCAAGCAATTGAGCAGACGAACAGAGAACTAACCATCTCAAGCTCTGTGTCGGTAGCCCGTCTGCTAACTGAACTTGGAAAAAACGGGTTCAACTTCCGGTGCGGCTGAAAACTATCCTTGATGAAATTGGGGCTTCATTTATCATTGTGAGGAATTAACGACCGGGTAACTGGCTGTTGTGTATTATTTAGAGTTAAGTCAACAAGTAATTTAGTGATATAATCAGTTGGTTCATTAAGTCCCTAGACAAGTAATGAAAATAATAATAATAAAGTTACCATCTGATCAAACAAACGAAACACGATCTGAAAGAACATTCAAGTGGTTATAGCAGAGTGGCTTCACTGGGTTGTTAATGTGGAGCAAGGCGGGCATAGTTACCGCGGGAAGGTAAGTCGTTAAATGCTACCACGCAGACGTTTTATTGCGTTAAAATAAAAGAGATAAGCCCGAGGGTAATTTCAGACAAATAGAATGTGTGGGTTCTTTTGTATACCCAAGTACAAAGCTTTTGATTCCCAAGCTGTGAAAGTAAGACTGCCCCAATCCACCACATCATAGCCCCCCTCCCCTCCAAGCCTCCTTCAAAATTAGTTGTGACCTTGAGTTCGCTACATTGTCTTACCATGTTATTGCTGTATTTATATTTATTGATAATGCGATCACTATTATTGACTGTAACGGGATAAGCAGAGTTAATTTTAAGAACATACATAAGAATGTGTGGAATGCCAGGCCTCCACCGTGGTTCGGATCCCACGTTAAACTGCAGGCTCTCCATTTCATCTCACAATCACCCTGCCATTACACATTAGCGTAAAAGCATATAACCCAAACGGGTAGTAAGACGTGGTGCTAGTAATAATAATAATAATAATATACATAAGCATTCGACTGAAGAGACAACAACAATATTATAAACGAGGAATTACAAAGGTGTCAGGTTTGGAATCAAACCCTAGCCTCCTTAGTAAGAGTCAAACCGTTAGCGTGCACCTAACTTTGCCAGTATTATCTTATTTAACTTGAATGTTATAAAAGCATGACCAGCACCAATGGGCATCTTGATAAAGGCGTCAGTCTCGTATCATCTGGTTTTCGAATGATAGCTCGGTGTATTGTGAAGTGGTTCTTTAAAAAAACACGCGAGTATAGTCCTGGTTCAATATATGTTGAGAGGAAGGGAATAGTTTACTAGTAGAGTTCTGGTTCAATATATGTTGAGAGGAAGGGAATAGTTTACTAGTAGAGTCCTGGTTCAATATATGTTGAGAGGAAGGGAATAGTTTACTAGCAGAGTCCTGCTTCAATATATGTTGAGAGGAAGGGAATAGTTTACTAGCAGAGTCCTGCTTCAATATATGTTGAGCGGAAGGGAATAGTTTACTAGTAGAGTCCTGGTTCAATATATGTTGAGAGGAAGGGAATAGTTTACTAGCAGAGTCCTGGTTTAATATATGTTGAGAGGAAGGGAATAGTTTACTAGTAGAGTCCTGGTTCAATATATGTTGAGAGGAAGGGAATAGTTTACTAGTAGAGTCCTGGTTCAATATATGTTGAGAGGAAGGGAATAGTTTACTAGCAGAGTCCTGGACCATTCGACCACCCAGTGGTTAATTTAATAAAATATTCCCTTAAGATTAAAGCTGTTAATAAAGCTTTGTGTAAAACGTAGTAATTAGAAAATAGTAATGTCTCCGAAATCAGAGCTTGTATTTACAACGTGATGTTCTATCCCTCCTGTGATACGTTTGTCCCATAACAGAGATAGGATACTCCACTTATAGCCTCAAAACATGATATTTTCACTTGAATTAAAACACCTTATTGAATTATCCCTAACGCATCATTTCAAAGGCTAGCTCGTAAATAACCAACCTTGTTTTGTTCTTTCCTTCTCACAACGCATTCGGAAACCAATCTAACCTAGATATTGCGACAGAGTCTTTTGTAACACTCACAGCTCCCCCATTTAACCTTCAACTAGACAGAGAAAGATGGTGGTTGACACTGTCTGTCCTTTTTTTTCGCTCGATATCTCGTCTAACCTGGCTTTTATTTCGGTATCACGCCATTTCTTTCTTTTATTCTTCTAATCCACTCAACTTGCTTGGTCCCGTAGGACAACGTGTCCTCTCGAAACGTTCTCGGTACCAGATGCCTTCTTCGAATAACAATCGCAATCGGTGATCTATATCAAGGAGGATATAAGTTGGAAGACTGGTAAAACGTATCAGGGATTAAAGTTTTATCTCTAGATGCGAAGTTGGTGGCGTTGGGTTACCTCCCTTTGTTCGCTCTGATACGAGTTTGTACCGTGCAAGCCAAGGAGGTAAAAGAAGAGAACTCGTCTGGCAAAACATGGTTATTTATGACGTCATTATTGGATCGTATTTTCAGTCCTAGTAATTCAACTATGAATATCTTTGATATTTTATTTGTTGACTTTATAGGCCTATGATTTTTATAATATGTGTTGACAAATACTGGGATCTTGTGTATTTTAAATGACATATTTTACCTGTCAAAGACGTACAAAATCATTTACTTTTTTTTAATGGGTCAATATATCTCCCTTTTAGTTTGACATCATTATATTCTTAATATAAAATTCCCGGTATTTTTAGTTTGGTTTTTTTTCAGAAGGAATATCCCTTTTTCCAAACAAATTCGATTGAAATTTAGATAAATTAAATTAAATTTTTACATTCAATTGATTTTTGTGAGGTCATGTGATTTGTGTTAAAACAGTGTAGCGGCATGCTTGGCTACAGGTTAAAGCAACAGTATATAATGTCTACGAAATAATAGGAATTAGTTTTCAAATCAATTTTCTTGAACTACTAATCCTTTGAAATCGTTACATTTCATTTGTATATTAATAGCTTTTATTAAGCTCGCTAGATGGTAGCACTGAAAACTTTTGTTTCTGATAAATTACTTTATCTAACTGCAAGTTTTAGATTTTTTTTCAACTTTTTCTAATAGCTAATATTAGATTAAGTTAGGCATTGCTTATTTAAAATTATAAACAAAAATGTACACTTAAATCAAATAGTATTTTTAATTTCTTGAACACATTATTATTAGGGTCTCACTTAAGAATAAAGTGAGATGAATATTCAATACTCTTTCTAATTAATAACCCACGAAGATTTACGTCATTTTTTTATGTATATAACCAATGGTTATTTTTTTCTTATGTATTGTTTTTTTATAGACATAAATAAATTCTTATGAAAAAAACCCACGAATTCTATGAGAAGCATCGTTGTGCTAGACAGTATTAATATTTTTCTCAGTAATTGACACTAACTGTATCAATAATTATGAATACAGTCCAACCAAATGGGAATGGCCGAAATAGTTATTATCAGATATCACCGTGGCCGTGATATCCAATTATCAATGATTTATATTAGTAATTATTCACCTTGATTCGCAGTCACTGTGTCTTGTTGGGACCGATATTTTAACGTAGTTGCAGTTTGTTACAGTATAGACATTTTATACCAGTCACTGATAAAGTTTTTACTATATTTATAAAACTGATGTCATTTTCACATCCGTTGCACTTATGACGCTGTGGTCATAGAGGTCCACACTTCACAACACAACTAAACGCAAGACGTTTGAAATAACGCAATTCAGTCATTTATTTAGTTAATGCTTAGATGTTTGTTTTAGTAAAGTAAATTTGTGAACAACCCTAGTTGATAATTATTGTAAATAGATTCTGTTTGGGGAGATTAGGTTGCCGCCATTCAAAGTGATCAAGTAATTGGCTCTTTATCAAATAATGTTTATTGAAACATGAGAACAAAGGACATGAGACCGTTTGGCTGCACTTGTGAGTCACCACAATCCAGAGTGCGCAGCTGTCACCATCTGGCGAGAGTACCACTTCACCCTGGACACATCTCGAGCATTGAAACTCTTGAGTTCTAGTTACTGAGTGCAAAAGAGGAAAGCTTGAAAGACATTTTAATACAAAACATAAAAAACATCAGCACTGAGTTATTCAAGAAAAAGGAAAGTACAAGAGCTTAAATACCACCTGAAAGTTCAGCAATCGATGTTTATAAAACAAACAGATAAATAGTAGCTGGCTACTATTGCAACATTTCATGTAAGCAAACTAGTAGCCATAAAGAAAAAACAATTTGACGATGGAAAATATATAATACAAGCATTCTTGGAAGCTGTCGAGTCATTGTTTGATGCTTTTAAAAATAAAACAAAGCTATTAAATGCTACAAGCTACTTCATTTATCGGGTAGAACTGTCACGTGACGAGTAGACGCGATGACTAGTGATTTAGTTCATAAGGTAAAAACTGACCTAGAGAATTGCTCCTATTTTTCAATGCAACTGGACTAATCTACCAGCGTACTTGATAAAGCTCAATTGGGAATATTTGTGCCTATGGTGTTCAAAAATGTATATATCAAGGAAGACTTTTTAAACTTGTTGATACTTAAAGTACATATAATGGCCTCAGACATTTACAATTATATTTAAAACTTTATTAGGGAAAACAATATCCCATTGTACAAATTGTATAGAATAATCACCGATGGGCATCAGCTTTAACGGAGTTAAAAAAAGTTTGATTGCAATTTTCAAAAAATATATATTGCACTTCAAGATTGCATACATTGTCACTGCATAATGCACCAGCAGAATCTTCATGGGGAATTTCTAAACACTAATTCAGATTTGAAACTAGTTGTAAAAATGGTTAAAACCCTGTATAAGTAAAGGCTATGCAAAGACTTATGTTCAAAAAACTAACTGAATAACTTGATGATCAATACTTATTGCATACGGAGGTACGATAGCTTAGTAAAGGAAAGGTTTTGCAGCGTTTCAGGGATATTGCAACTAATAATTTCATTCTTCCAGGAGAAAAATCAACAATATTATGAACTGAGTGATTTTTAATGTCTTAGAGACCTAGCGTTTCTTACAGATACGACAATTAAGTTAAATGGACTAAATTAAGAATGGTAAGGAAACATAAAAAACATAATGGATATGATAATTATGGGCTGTACAAAGGCTTAGGCAAAAGTTAAAACGATGGAGCTCGAGTATTGTTGCAAGTAAGTGATTTCAAACATTTCCCTAACCTGCCCCTAGAGATTAATAGAGACTCATCCTTCATAGCCTATTACCATCAATGTTATGTGACAATCTTGAATGATTTGTTCGAGCAATTTGGTAGTAGTTTTAGTCTAACCTCAATAATGGTTTAAGATTGGCTGTCACAAATTATTCCCCTGATTCAAACAAACTATCAGAGGAAAAGAAATGTCACTCATTACACAATAATTATTATTACTATATATTTTTGTGGGCGTGAAATTTAAATTGTAAAACTTTTTTATTGTTATAAAATATGTCACATTTATTTAGAATACATTCCTTTCCTTTTTTGTTATGATTGCAAAATGTTCAGTTAAAAGTGTAGTCGATCTTGATATCTCTATTTTTATCAAGGTAGCGCTTGTGGCCTAAAGTTTGCCCACTCCCGCTATGTGCTAATATGCTGTGGACCAAACTAAACGTAGCCACTGATTTTTAAATTTATGTTAAATTTGGGGCTGAGGTTTTATTTGTTTGAATGTTTAATACTTATATGTGGATCCATCATATTTAGGAGTCCATTATTTCAAGAATGGGGAGGGGTGGTTAGAACAATTTTTCATGAGATTATTTTAATCTCTCATGGTGCTAAGGTACACATACCCCATATACGGTAGGGGGGGGGGGGTAGTTGAAAGTTATTAGAAGGTCCTTTATTGTAAATATTTGCTGAAAGTCACCCATGTCAATCTGTTCAGAAATAAGTATTGATAATATAGTATTTACCAAGAAAATAGTGGCTATTTCCAAATATTTTGACATTAGTGACTTTCAGCCAATGTTTGCTAGCTGTCAAATACCAGCTCTATCACCGTAGATGGGGTGTATGTTTTAAACAAAGTGTTTAGTTCTTAAGACGGCCATCTCGGCCACAGAGAGAGAGAGTATCAACCACTGTCAGGCCACATGGCTGAGAATGCTATGTCTTGTGTCATTTTCTGGAACCACTTCTCTATTATCTTTACTCTTTTCCTTTGCTCGTCTTCTACAACCACCTTGTGTCATGTCAATAAGAAAGAGGGAATATTGTTGCTATTTCTCAAATAATTCAAAATTTTCTGTTGTGGGCCTATCAGAAAATCATTGTATTTGTTAGAGGAAGACTAAATCTAGAGATCTTTTTCATCAAGCCTTTTCTCATAGCTTCGCAAATAGGCTTAAAAAGCCGTTGAAAAATGAGCAAATGTCACATTTTTACATATTGTTTTAAATTAATAAAACTCAAACTATAGAGTTGTTAAGCAAAGAGAGCCCTGTTGACGCTTTCAGCTTTATTTTGGCGTGAACCATATTTTGAAATAACGCCTCATCAAATTAAATATTGCGTTAGGGCTGAACGTCTGTGAGGAAATTTCTCACTTACTGAGGCGGTCCCCTTAGGTTCGTTTTGCTTATGTGTAGAGGACTGATAATAAGAACAAACTTACATAATTGCCTGTGTCTTCCCGGTTTTCTAGGTGTATGGCAGCAGTTTTCAAGTACCAGTTAAGATAAGCCTAACCTCATAGCTCAAATGAGTAATATAATCTGATCACAACAACCAGTTAAAATCAATTTATTTTGGTAACGTCCCTATTATGCTATTGGTGGGCGTTAACCAGAAAAAAGTTCTACATGTGAAGCTGTAGGCATAATGGGTTTGTCCGCCATTACTGTCTGAAACTTCATGTGCCCTATTTTACCTGTAACACCACAGACTTTATATCTGTTTTAATACTATAGACAATTAAATATCTAGGAAATATGATTCATGACTGTTAAGGGGAAATATTCATGATAACTAGTAATTTAAATCTATCGGTTCTTTTTAATAATGTTCATATTTATTTGGTAAAGAGTAATAAATGATAGAATTAAATCTTCTTTGTTATTATTTTAGGCCCTTCTCCTTGATCTTACTAAAGCTCAAATAAGGACAAGGGAATAAAATAATAACAAAGAAGATTTATTTTTGTCATCTGTTGGGTCTATATTTTACACCCTTCACAGCAATTAAAATAATAATTAAAAATATTAGGGTTTGGGAGTCATTGCAGAAAATGTGTTGTGAATTGTAATACTTATTGGTTCTATTGTTTGAAAAGTAAAATGGCAAAAGAATACCCTTTTTCGACAGAGAGAAAAGAAATGTTTCTCCCTCAAGTTTTCTCGATACATAAATTTAAATGTTTTCTGGGGCTGTAACTTTTTATGTGTTTTATCAACAGCTATAAAATAGGGTAGAGTATTTTAAACGTTGTCCTTAAAAATATGCTTTAAAATAAAGCCCTTTCCCTATGAAAAAGTGTTATAGCTTTGATGCGCTTAAATCTTTATTTTTATCCGTCTGGGAAGTTAAGTGTCTTCTCGCCATTCGGATTGTACGATCATGACGATCTTTGCGGAGTCGTTGGAAGTGTGGTGGAAAATTCAATAGTTTTGAAGTTACCCCATTTATTTTTTTATTTGAAAATTTCCCTCGGGGCTTGTTTTTGTAAAATATACACACCTATGCTCTTTGGGTTTCCTGAAAACAAAACTCCCAAAACAGGGTTTTTTTGAGGAAGGACCTAAATAAAATGGTCTTAAAGGTTGTCACACGTCTCTTTCCCGTGTTGAAGTTTGATTTTCCCTTGGTTTAATTCAGTGGCGGTGTTGGGCAGCTGAGATGATGGGTGGGTGTTTCTGTGGGGAGGTTTTGCCTGCATTGCGGGGCTGGAGGGTTTTCTGCGCAGGGTGGGGGGACAACCCCCTACATAACCCCCTTTTTTTTTCCCGTATTCCCTTTTTGAATGCTGTCCTGAAAATTTTTG
This sequence comes from Timema cristinae, assembly GCA_039000515.1. NCBI lineage: Eukaryota > Metazoa > Arthropoda > Insecta > Phasmatodea > Timematidae > Timema > Timema cristinae. Next base: position 4,586 of record JBCFYV010009783.1, on the reverse strand, counting down.
TAATGTTGGTATCCCACGAAACCCACTTTCCCCGGGACATGGCCGACTTCTTCTCCGCGCAGGCTTACCTCACGGGCTTAGGTCTAGTGCCCGGCTGCCAAAAATTTGGGGGGGGGGGGGGGTTTGGGGGGCACATTCCCCAATTGCCCGAGGCTTTTAAAAAAAATTTTAAAATGATAAACCATTCTAGAATCTATCTGAAGTGTTTTTTTATGCAACATAGAACTATCTCCCGAAGGTTAAAATTTTTTTTAAAATCCCAAACAAAGCTAGAAATTCTTTGTGGTGACAGGCTCCTAATTTGTACTATTACTTAATTTTGTTATTGTTTGAACCTTAAAAAGGGCCCATATTGTTTTGTTCCTAACATCTCGGCGGGGGTTTGATTATATTGGTGCCGCTTTTACCGATCCCAAAGGGGAGATGCGCGCGCACTCTGGGGCTGACAGTTTTTTTTCGGAACATGTGTGAGACTAAAGTAGCAGGGCTAGTGCTTTATATACCTGCTTTCTGCGCGCTTTTATCCCCCGTTCGGCAATCGTTTTAAGTACTAGTACGATAGTATGTTAGTAATGGGGGAAAGTTGAATTTAAGAAAGTGTGCAACATTACGTGTGGGGAGAGGGGAAAAAATTTGGAAAAAACCCCCGTAGTACACCCAACTGGGTTTTTAACCTGACCTCCCGGTATCATCACCGGGGAAAAGTGGGGCCCCGCGGACAACATGCGGCTCTCAAAATTTTTTGTGACCTGCTTGCGGAAAAGAAAATTTTCTAAAAACCAAAATTTTAAAAATTATGTATTATATAAAAGGGTTTTCAAATTTTTTTAAAAAGACTACCACTGTGAAGACAGAGTGCTTAGACTTTAAAACACACTGGTTAATCATCATTATGATCAAGATGGCGGACCCTTGTTCAAGCAGAATTCTACGCTCTCGTGAAAGTGAGTAAATTTTAATATTTAAGTAGTTTTTTGAAATATGAAAAAAAAAAATGTTTCACTGTAAGCACTGATAGATACATTGAGCACAAAATATATTGAAATAGGGATAATCTGTATGACTTGTAAGGCTCTTTCTTTTATTGTAACCTCCTGGTTACATTGGGTTCTAGTCTTTCAATGATAAAACTTTCAATAATATTATGTTTTATTTTTATACTGATAAATATTAGTTATGTTCTTATTTTCATTTACTAAAGTGAGCACATGAATGTTTATCCTACATAGCAATATATTGATTTATTTTCTTAGTAAATGTTGTTTAAAAAAAATACCTTTCACTAAACTGGTTGTGATGTTTGTTGCAGAACTATCTCATATTCAAATTGAAGAGGAACTAAATGAACTTTCTGACTTATCAGCTCTCTCAGATGAGGATGACATAGATGACAGAACATACAACCCTTGCTTTGATAATGCTGCTAACGATATTGATTTAGTCACAAGCTCTGACGAAGATCCTAACATTGAACACTTGCACATAGATGCCAAATGGGTACGTAAAGATAAATTTGAGCCTCTACCTCCTGCTCCTCCACCTGATATACAAGATGTAATTGGCGAGATGATGGATCTCATTGATCGCTTTGAAAGGTATGTGGGAAAAGATGTGTACCACAATATAGCTGAATGTACAAATATCAGGTACATGAAAGATAGTGGTGTACCCTTTGAATTACGTGAAATTGAAGTGAAAATCTTCATAGGAGTTTCTATAATTATGTCATATCTCAAATATCCTAGAATTAGGATGTATTGGGGATGTAAAACTAGAGTTCCTCAAATAGCAGATTTAATTACCAGGAATCGATACTTTAAAATAAGAAATAACCTCAAACTTGTGGTTGATGACTTAATTACTGATGATGAAAAAACGAAAGACAAATTTTGGAAGTTGCAGCCGATAATAAATAATATCCATCAAGATTGTGTTTCAAACCCGAAAAGTTTGAAAGTAGCCATTGATGAACAAATGGTACCATTCTGGGGTCAAGTGGCAATGCGTCAAGTCATCAGAGGAAAGCCTAACCCATGTGGTTTGAAAGTTTTTGTCTGTGCAGCACCAGATGGACTACCACTAGATTTTTTTTATACCAAGGTAAGGGTGATACCATAACCAATGATCCAGTGGCACAATATCTTGACATAGGGGGAAAAGTAGTGGTGAAATTGTCAGAACATTTACCCCCTGGAGCAGAAGTGTTCATGGACAGATATTTCACATCTATTCATCTTCTTGATATTCTTCACTCAGATAAAGAACTACAAGGCACAGGAACACTACAAAAGTCCAGATTTGATATTCAAAAATTTAAGACTGACCTTGAAATGAGAAGATCTGGTAGAGGATCCCATGATTTGCTAGTTCGAAACGACGATCAAATTTCTGCGTTGAAATGGTTTGACAATAAAGCTGTTATCATTACATCCTCAGCTCATGGTGTAGAACCGGAAGAGAATATTCGTCGTTGGTGCAAACATTCGAAAGAATTTGTGGTGGTAAAACGACCTCACATGATAAAGGAGTACAACACAAACATGGGAGGTGTCGATTTTCTTGATAGAATGATTTCTTACTATAGGATTTGTGCTCGAACAAAAAAATGGACAGTTAGACTCTTTTTTCACATGATTGACTTAGCAATCGCGAGCTCGTGGATAGAACACAGGCGTTCTGAAGCAACAGAAGGAACTCCTAGAAGAAACAAATTAGACTATATGGATTCTCGCGTGGAAGTAGCTCACAGCCTTTTGAACTCATCTCTCGCATCTAATGAAAACTCGAGTGAAGAAAATGAGCAGCCTAATAATGTGAGTACAAGAAAACGAAAGGCAACAGTTCCACTACCACATGATGCTCGACGAACCAAAAAATGTGAACACATGCCAGAAATTCCTACAGAAGCTAAGCCATCACGATGCAGATTTCCTGGCTGCAGCAGTCCAAAATGCCGTGTGAAATGTTCAACCTGCAATGTTTTTTTATGTCTAAATGCTAATAGAAACTGTTTCAAATTATTTCATGAAATGTAGAATTACAGTTACTAAATGTTGTGTACTTTTAGTGTTTTTTATGTTAACTTTTCTAAAATAAAAAAATTCATGTATTTTTTTAAAAGTATTTAAGACCCGAAGTAACCAATAGGTTACATGCCAAATAAAATATAACAAATGTGAAAAAAATAAAATTTAATTTTTTAAGCTTGAAGTTGATTTTTTTGGAGATGAAATCAATCATAAAAACTAAAAAAATATTTTCATCTAACTGTGGGATCTGAGGAGGATATTATAAATGAGAGCGGGTAGTAAGGTATGGCGACATCCTTCTATGTCTCTGTTTAAAAAGACAACGCAGTTTTGTGGACAGAAACGCACCTAGATGACCACACCTTTTTCTCTTTTGGGAAGCTTCGAGAAGGAAATGTCGCTTGATATACCCCTTCAGGGAACGCATCTCTTCACTTTCCTTCCTGACGAAGAGCCGTGTAGGTAGAGTCTATGACATCTTAAACTGTGTTCTAAATCTCACGTGTCGGGAATTATCATGCATATAAAGTAATAGTCGGGCTTTTACTAAAATCTACAACGTGTGAAATACCTAGCAAAAAACTGTTTATCTACTTAAAAAATATTAACTATAAACCACCATAATTTTTAATTTATAAAATAAGACACCATCCCTTTTTAATTATGATAATACAGAACAGCAAACTTGGACCCAATTCAATCGTTATATCAAATGTCACCCTAATGGTGGCGAACAAACATTAATTTATCAGGCTAGCTCTTTTAAACGTTACAATAATTCTAATGATTTGTTTCGAAACACAGTAGTTAAGCTATCGGGGGACTATTTTACAGAATTAATCATAATTTATGTTTATTTTTCTAACAAAAATATTATTAAAGTGTAGTTTATAACAAATTATAGAAAATTTAACATTTTTCGAAATTGGCCTTTAAGATTGAGTTAAAAATTAGTATCTGGTAATAATTTTTCTTGATAAATGAGATTAGGTTTTTAATTTTACAATTAAAAGTAATTTGATGATAGCTAACAAATAAGTTATTTACGAAAATTTAAAATTAAAAAAAAAAAGTTTTAACAATTTGGTTTCAAATGTATTTACATAAAAGGTGTATATAATGAATAATAAAACGCTGTTTTTGTTTTTATGAATAAAACCTACTTAACGGTTTACTAAAAGCCTATTTTGGAAAATTTCTTCCAATCTATAATACACAACATGAGGAAGTTTGTGCTATTGTATCGTATTTTGGGTTGTAGGCCTGTATGTAATTTGGTTTTACAATAAATTACGGCTAACGAATAATTTCATTTTACTTGCCAGCCCATTCTTATACTTAAATTCCCAATCCTGCTTTTCATTCAAAATTTTCTCAAGGCCTCCCTTAGACCATGCGACCACCGAGATTAGTGCAGGGAAGTTTATAAAATCCAAATTATTGGTTTGCTTGTAGTCAATATCGAAATAAAATGTTTTTACTGTTTAATGATAACAGATCTTGCAATCTGTATGATATAAAAGATCCAAACATCTTTCATTTAGAAATACCACCAAA
>JBCFYV010009782.1:0-15829 GCA_039000515.1 Timema cristinae | reverse complement strand
AATTCAAGTTTATGGCTTGCCCCTTTGGGCCCTTAAAAAACAATGAATCTGTTGCAAAACGTTAAGATGTGGGGCAAACATTTATTTTCTGATTTTTTTTCCTGGATGATTATCATGACTGATGTTCCTCAAAAACGAAAAGATTAAAAAAGTTCTTAGAATTTTTCCCTGCCCAAGTGGCTCCAGAATCACAACTTCTCAAATAAAAACGGGGGGGAACGTCGCGGTCCGAGGCATCAAAACGAAAAAAATTCCGGGGAAGGTTTTGTAACCAAAAGGGCTAAAAACTCCCCCGCACGGGTAAAAAAACACCCGGGAATATTTTCAAGCTTATGCAGAAAAATTGAAAGAAGCCCGCCAAATGAAGTTGATTTAAAAAAAAACCGGCAATATGAAAGGGGTTTTGGGAGCCGGCTAAAAGAGAAAAAAACAGAAATTACAAGAGACCAGAAGATTGAAAATTTTTTCAAAAACTTTCAGAAAAGGCAAGGGACTTAAAAGAAATGCCCCCCCAAAATTTCGCTGCACCACAAATTTTTAAATGAGTTGCAAAAAACCCCCATGACAATGGAAAAAACCAAAAAATTTAAAAATAAAAAGGGAACATATTTGTTCGGGAAATTAATTTTTTTTAACACCCCGGGGTTTTTGTAACATAAAAAAAGAAAGAAATAAAAAAAATTAAGAAATAAACAGAATTTTAAGAAAAAGGAAAAATGTTCTGCAGAATTTTTCAAACATCCCAAAACTATTCTTAAATATTCGTTTAGAGCCTCCCCCCGGGGTTTGGGAAATTCCACGTTAAATTTGAAAAGGTTTCCTTCATTTATCTCACAATAACCCTCCCATTACACTTTTGCGTAATTTTTTTGGCTTTTATAACCCGAAGGGGTAGTAAGACGCGGGGGGCAAATTAATTAATATTTTTAAAAATAATAATAACATTCAAATAAAAGAACAAAAAAATGTATATGCTTTTTGACCCCCATGATAAAAAAAGACGGGAACATACTTGATTATAATTTTTCACCTCCCCCCCCCCCCCCCCAACCCAAACCCCAAAAATTTATGTCCATTTACCAACACGCAAACACCTGACCCACTCTCGTCCGCTGTGACCCCCTGTTATTTATTGTGTCCGATACCAACACGAAAAACCCTGATAACTCTCGCCCCGCTGTGATCCCCCTGTTATTTATTGTGTCCGATACCAACACCCAAACACCTGACACACTCGTCCACTGAGATCACCTGTTATTTATGGTGTCCGCTACCAACACGACAAACCCTGATCACTCTCGTCCGCTGTGACCACCTGTTATTTATTGTGTCCGCTACAACCTCAGTCGCTACCGACACGTAACCAACCTGGTTTGGTCTAACACAATTGTAGGCTATACTAATTAACCTATTAACTAGGCCAAAATTTCAGGATTAACGAATTTAGACTAGGCTAAACTACTGCATCCTGAGTCTCTCCTGGGATGTATCAATCTAGTTTGTCCTGGAATCAGGTTTGGACGCTAATATATATATATATATATGTATATATAAAAACGTATCTTCAGACTTGAACACAAAATAGCTCAGGAAACGTTTTAAGTTTGTTAAAGTAAACACACCAATATTTATTTTATAATACAAAGACAAAAACCCTCTAGCATTATTTCAACACTTTACTCTAATGTAGGTTGACGATGTGAATGGCTAACATAACTTTAGATCACTACACACCTACACACAAAATACAAACAAGGTGATCTGCCTAAATACAAACAACCAAGCAGTATAGGAAAAAAAATATACACAGCTCCAAATGTGCGCCCACCCTTAAACTGTCCTTAGTTTATTGTTTAATCTCACACGTGTTTAGAATAACTGTGTGTATCCAATAAAATAAACAGCGGAATTCTTGGAGAACTCGGTGGTCCACAAGCAAAAACTCCCTTCCTCTCGTGACAATAGATTGGGCCACCATATTCAGACCACGTAACATATTTGACCCAAAATTAACTGGCTGGAGGCAGTGTCGATCAGTGACTGTCTCAGTCGGTAACGGTAATGAGAGAAGCCCTACCTTGGTCTGCTGTTTCGCACGTCTGCGTGTTGTTAAACACGAGGCTGGGGAGCTATTTTCTAATCTCACACCATATCACCACACTCTCGTGCAGCTGCGAGCTCCTGATAGGGAGAGACACTTGGTCTTAGATCCAAACATAAATATGACTATTTCATTTGTTTGCACTAAATAATAATATTCACGTTTCACTAAAATTCCTGATACATTTCTGGATATGGGTTTTCGGCCTTACCTTGACGTTAAACAAGAAGGAACCTTCGAGCCACGGTTCAAAATGAAGCTACAGGAACCCATACTTCCAGCTCCACGCCAACCTCCAGGCGCCATGTCTCGCTAGCCGATATCTTCGTTAACGCGTCCTCTCTCTGACTTTAAACTTGCAAAGATATTCCACTCATATCCCACTCGCAAAACCATAATATTAATAAATTGAATTGCATACAGCATCAAGAAAAGCCCACACATTAATTAAAACATACTAGGATCTGCTGTTATTTCCCATAGGTTGAGCATTAGACAAAAAAAAATGCCCGGATCAAGGATTATAGCATTGTACAATGGAAGGCGGTGTAAAATATCTTTATTCATAAATTAACGGAAGGGTAATAGTATAAAATGTCGCTTTGGGGTCGGATGGGATTAGGGATAGTTTGGAGTCTGTGAAGAGTTCAGTCTTCTTCCACCATGATGGCAGCACCATCCAGTTCGGTAGAGGGCGCTGTCAATTGGTCACTTACAATATATACTTTGGTAAGTTATGTTAGTTGTATCGCCGTATCGAGGGTTCACTTTTGAAATCATTTTGTGGGTGGAAAGGTTTATGTAATGAGGATGGAATAGAAAAGAAACCCAAGAAGAATGATGGATATTAATTATTTAGGAAAAATACCGCAATGGCTAGCTAAAAGGAGGAGCAGTTAACAAGGGTGTGAATAAGAGGAGAATAGTTTGTAAGGACACATGCACAAGGAGGGTCACGCGTGACTTTTAGCATCCTTTGAATAGCTAATAGGTAGACACGCTACCAGTCAAGCTAAGGCGTTGGACTTATTTTCCATTAATAGTACACCTTTATTTTTCATTTAGTGAAATGAAATAATGTATTTTAAATTCAATTAAATGCAATATTTGTTGGCATTTGAGTGGTTGTGGTGATTGAATGGGTGTGTTCAGAAAGAGCGCCAGTAAACTGGAGGATCTGGAGGCCACATTCCTGAAGACTGAGGCTGGTCAGGACATAAACACGGTGGTTCGCCGTGGAAGGAAAACAGCTTGAGGATCTGATCTCTCAGTGGCCGGGGCAGATTACCTTTTCCTTGGATGAGGCCCAGGATTGGACTGAGCGTCTACAGCATACCATCCACAAGATAGGTGAGACAATAACTTGAGGGTCTGACGACTACAGCATACCATCCACAAGATAGGTGAGAAACATGACTTGAGGGTCTGACGTCTATAGCATACCATCCACAAGATAGGTGAGAACATGACTCGAGGGTTTGACGTCTACAGCATACCATCCACAAGATAGGTGAGAACATGACTTGAGGGTCTGACGTCTATAGCATACCATCCACAAGATAGGTGAGAACATGACTCGAGGGTCTGACGTCTATAGCATACCATCCACAAGATAGGTGAGAACATGACTTGAGGGTCTGACGTCTATAGCATACCATCCACAAGATAGATGAGACAATGACTTGAGGGTTTGACGTCTACAGCATACCACCCAAAAGATTATAAACCTAATTGTTTGTCCTATAACTTAGTATAAACTGCCAATAATCTAGACAGACATTAAGCTTATACGTATAAAACAAATTCATTTTCTCTCATTATAATTGGCTCAATCTAGATTAAGTTTGTGTACATTGCATTATTAAGTACTTTCCAAGCTACACAAGAAAGTCACTAGAAATATTTTTCAATGGTTACTTAATGAAATTCATCTCATATTGATTACGTATTCAAATTGAAACAAAGGTTTACACCAGGTGAGCACCTGGCTAGTGGCATCATTCTCTTTTTAGCTGGTCTGCCAGTGACGTTTAGGTTGGGTTTTAATTCTGACTGGGTGGTTGTTTATTTCTTAAATGGTTACCAATTCTTTCTCTAAGCAAATAATGTTACATTTTCTCAACAATGATACCATTCTCATTCCTACTCCCATTAATGTAAGATAACTACGTGGATATCCCGGATAGGTAATAATACCGTACTTTTGGTAATCTACAAATTGTTCTTAACTTGCTCTTATACCCCGAGCCTCACCATGACTTGAACTAACTATCTCGAAAGAAGTGGGGATCTCTTAGCATAACACCAAAACGACCTCACTTACAGCCAACACCTATTTCGGTTACGACTGTCAACATTTACACTACGTGTCCAAATCCTCCTTGAGCTGGCAGGAAAGTAGATCTACTGTAATTTCGTTTGAAAACTGTCAAATAAGTTTTAACAGATCACGAGTGATCCAGTGGTTCCTTCATGCAATGTTCGCTCATGCATATATTTTGATCCATTTTATCCTGTCCACAGACGCATGTGGTATGAAGCTCATGAAGCAGTATAAAGAAACTGTGAACAAAATCGTGGTAGGTTTGTACGGACGACTAGAAGATCTTGAGTATGACATCTTCCAGAACAATTTGTTCAACAAAATCAAGATTAAGGAGGTCGGAGATATGATTCTCAATGGAGATATTTTGCAGGATATGCACAAAGAGTTAATCGACCAGATGACTCAAGATGAGGTCAGGACACAATCATGTTTACAAATACTTTGAGTAGAGGACAAGACCATTTCTTATTAGATTACTCAAGTTGAGGTTAGGACACTTGCTTATAAGTACTTTGAGTAAAGTAAAGGCTCCTTTCTTATAGAATTATTCAATTTGATGTCAAGACACTATCTTACAAGTCACTTAAGTCAAGGACAGGATAGCTATTTCTTACATCAATCAGATTCAAGGCCCCCAAATATAGGTAAGTGCAATTATAATAGGTCACTAATGTTAGTATCAGAGCAAGCCCTAAAGCTCACTCAAGTTGGAACCAAGGTCATTGAAATGCAAGCCCTTGCTTGTTTCGAGATCACTTGTACCTATACACAAGAAGATTTACATATGACAGCCATTTCCACATAAATATGCCCCAAATTAACGCCTGGACTTCATACAAGCTGCTATCAGCTTTATCTAACTTTAAGGGAATAGGAAAGTAAAAATAAAAAAATTAAGTACAGTAACTGTCACCAGAATAGAACTAAAAATATCATTTCTGTAAAATTTCCACCAGTGGAGATGATTATGTTTCAGCTGGTAAGTAAGGGTGGCAGTGTTCGATCTTTAATAAGGAGAGAAATATTTGTCAGTGGTAGAAATGCTCTGAAGATAGCACCTTGTCCGCAGGACGTTTGGCGAGACGTGATTAATATGCTGACTCAAAACTTGCAAGAAACGTTTAAGTTCCTGCGAGAGTCCTCTGCACTTTGGGGCCGTCACAAGGCGCGGGTGAGGGTATCCACGAGGTTGTGTTGGCAGCCTTGGAGCACAGGTAGGACATGTGTGGTTGTTTGACCATCATAAGACCCGTGATGGAACTTCCAAATAGAGTATATTGTTTGGTAATGAAATATAAACCGATAATGTTTGTGAAATGCCTTAATTTCCCTAATGAATATGACTGATCGAAGTTGGCTGCTTTCCAACTTTAGTGAGCAATGATAAAATTGGAAAATTGGAACAGTAAGTCCACTGTTTAGTTTGTTGAAAGAGCATGGTAAACCCATAAGGTAGTGGGGAGTTGAAAGTTTTTATCATAAAAATGGGGAGGCCTCAGAGTATGCTTTAAAGTCTACAGTAGGAACGACAGACGTGTACGAATTTGATGTTATAGCAGCCTGAAAGAATATAAAAAGTAGTACTAATGAGCAATTTATGAAAAGAATGATTTAAAATTTTAAAAACATTTTCTGCTTCTAAGACATCTCGATGTCATTTTTAAAAATATTGTCCTGAAAATACATCGCTGATAGCTATATGTACACACGCACGAGGGCGCATCATTATTAGGATGCATCAGTCAAGCTCTCATTAATTATGAATTACTTAATGATACCATAGTGGCTTTAGGCACCATGTGTTTTGTGTGAGTGTTCGCTATTGTAAGTTCAAATATTCGCTGGGTTTCTTAACTAAACACAGGTTTATTGATAATGACTTCGGGAGACGGGAACTGGAGGTGAGACTGAATCTTGCCTTGGACCAGCTGAGGCAAGAGAGCGTTGAGGATCAACTGGATAAAGAACTGAGAGAAGTCTGGGGCATTCTAGATACAATCAAGGGCACGTGAGTATAGTAGCGATTGTCATTATAGTGCTGATAATCAAACCACAAACATTATTAACAAACCCAAAATGAACAATCACGTGTATAAAAGCATCCCCGATTTACTGGGCTGAGATTAAAACCCAGGCATTCCACTCACAGGGAATTCGACCTTCAGAGCCCGACCATTACTACTATTATGAAAATTAGGTTGTTGAATTGAATCCAAGTATTTTAATGTTTAATTATTATTTAAGTGTGTACAACAAAAAACATCATCCTGAGCTCTTAAACCCAAATCTATCTGACCGTAGGTACGAGAAAAACTATTCGAGCGAGATGAAAACCGTGAACAAGTATTTAGAGCTGACAGAGGTTGAAGCAGATATCGTCATAAGTGACATTCAGCGATTTCTGGAGAGCTTCCCTAAAGGAAAGATCCCGCAAGAGTACGATGAGAGAGAGGAATACCTCATGAATGTGCCCAAAGTCATCCCTCGGCAGATGAAGACGTGCGAGTACCATGTTCGCACGGTGAAAAAGTGGAAATATGGGTGAGTAGTTTAGCAGTCAGAAACATACTCATTACGTATAAACACTAACATTACAAAGCTATATATGATCCTTCGGTGTTAGAAGGCCACATACATAACTAAGATAATTGAACTTCAGACGTTAAATAAAAACCTTCGACCTGCATCGGTAGCCACGTGGCTATAGCGTTAACCTTATCTGTTGTTGTTTGTCAGCGATGGGGAGATCGGGCCTCTAAATTCCAACCACTCGAGTGCTCTACGGGTATTTTTTTCCCAAAAGGGTTTCTTACTCTCCCTCCACGCAAATATGGTTACAATTCCTCTAAAACGTTACTTTAATCATCTCTGCTTCATTAATGTAAATATTCAGATAGCTTGGACAGGTAATAAAACTTAGCGTGTACATAATAAAAGTTAAACACTCTGGCCTTAGTCCCGATTCGAAACGACTTTGTTTTTAAGTTGCATGGAAGCAGGCGGATAATTATATATTGAATTCATTGTAAATGGGGCCCCAAGCATTATCAGTATCTTTTTATTCAAAAGTCTGTAAGCTCAGCTTCGAATTTGTTTTACAAGTAAGGAAACTATGCGGCTTATAAAACGAAAACTTCTGTTTTGATTTAGAATCCCTATTGTCTATATACTTGTGCAGTTTGTGGGAAAGCCTAAGAATGTACTCGAACAAATGCGGACCGGAACTCAGAAAGGATGCTGAACAGTGGCTAGACAAGAGGATGCTGGAGGTTAAGAACAGGTTGAAGCTCCAGTTGTCGCTACACGCTCCCCGCTATGAGAGGGTGAGGAGAGAAATTCGTGACGTGAGACACGCCGAACTCAAACTGCATCGGGACAGAATGGAGGGGCACAAGTTGGTTAGCCTCATTTGTTATACCATGTATAGTACCTTGACATTCGTCTAATTTTATGTATTTAAGATTCATTAAGCTTGGCTCGCGATTGATTACTAAACGAATCAAGGCTATATTATTTAACAACGTTTACGGTGATCTGGTGGTCTAGGGGTAAGGTGCCGGACTTATGTGCTGGGGTCCGGGGTTCAATCCCCGATCGTGGCACAGATTTAGCTGATTACCAAACCCTTCCTTCACCTCTGACAAGACTTGCATTGATCACAACTTGTGGATGTGTGGAATACCAGGCCTCCACCGTGGTTCGGATTCCACGTTAAACTGTAGGTCCTACATTTCATCTCACAATCACCCTACCATTTCACATTAGCGTAAGTGCGTATAACCTGAACGGGTAGTAAGACGCGGTGCTAATAATAACAATAATAATAATGTTTAAAACTTTTTCTAAAATATCACCAATTTATATTTTCAAGTATTGCTACAAGGAAAGCGATTGCTTCAACCAATGAGAACGTAGTTTCGATTAATTTGAATTTGTTTTACATTTACTATTGCTTCTAACAAAAATATTAGGCAAATGCGTGATTAGTTTTGTTTGTAGTCTTTAAATATTTGCAGTAAAGTGACGTCTTGTCACTTTAAATGGTTTAAACAAATCTCCGTTAGAGGACTTTTTTACCTGTATTTATGATTGGCTAGACGTGTCATGAAAACTTTCAATGGTGGATATATTAAATTTTAAGCAAACTCAACGTGTTGTCGTATATTTTAATTTTTCGATCGTGAACAGAGCTAAAAAGACGAGATAGTTATTTTAAGACCAAAGTTACCATATAATCCTATTAAACTCACAAGAACAGCCAAAGCATCTTGGAAAAGGTTTTCCTTAGTCATCTTCAGATACTAAATTGGTCTAACTCTGGACATGTAAACTTGTAAAGTTTTTTGATTCACTTCCTTAATAAAGAAAATCATAAGAATCTTTATAATATTTTTGTTAAAAATTCAATTAAAAAAGTTCGAATGTAAGTTTGATACTTTACGACAGGGATATGCAAATTTAATTACAAGAGGGACAAATAAAAAATAATATTGTTTTTATTTAATTAGCACCAAGTTTTGCAATCCGTTTGGGTTATACGATTAAATACCAATTACGCTAATGGGTTAGGAATAGGAAAGGTTGAATTTAGTGAAAGTTAACCTGCATTTGCATTGAGGAAGAGTGGAAAACAATTTAGGGAAAACCACCCCCAGTTCACCCGACTGAGATTCGAACCTCGATCGTCCCGTAATAAACATTATAGCTCAACACGATACTAGCGCGTTAGCTAACTACGCCATCGAGGCAGGTATATAACAATAATAAATACCTTAGTTGCTTACCAAGCTATGTTTTTGAGTGAACTCAGAAGATTTATACGGTGTGATGTGAGATGAGTGAATGAGCTTCCCGTATGAAACACGATGCAACCCGCGGGCCGGATTGAACACACCAGGCCCGCGAACCATAGTTTGCTCATCCTTGATAATCACTAATTAATAATTAATATGGCGCAACTAAAGCGTAGACACTAATGTAAACACACCTTGTTTATAATTATTATTTATCATGTCCTTCTTGTTTGGGCTATGTTGATAATTCACTCTTGTATTGTTCTCATGTTGCCAGGCGGTAGAGAGGTATATTGACGAGCTAAGAGAGAATACAAGGGGATTACACGCGACCCTAAAACTCAGGGTGTCCCAGATTGAAGATGACTTATCTGAAACAGAAAATCAAGTTGATTCCGAGATCAAGACGCACAAAATTAAAGAAAATCTTAATCAGGTATATTAAGAAACCTCCAGGAACAGGTATTATACTATATGAGATAATATATTTTTTACACTGATTGATGGATTAATATGGTCATTGGTTGGTGACCTGGTGGTCTAGGGGGTAAAGTGTCAGACTTTTATGCTGGGGGTTTGGGGTTCAATCCTCGGGCCCATAACAGATTTATCTGATTGCCAAACCCTTTCGACACCTCTGACAAGACGTGTATTAAGCACAACTTGTGAATGTGTGGAATGCCAGGCCTCCACCGTGGTTCGGATTCCACGTTAAACTGTAGGTCCTCCATTTCATCTCACAATCACCCTATCATTGCACATTAGCGTAAGTGCGTATAACCGAACGGTTAGTAAGACGTGATAATAATAATAATAACAATAATAACAATAATAATAGTAACAATAACAATAATAATAATAATAAGGTCATTATTTTCATTAATATCTGTAAACACTACTTGTTTAATTCAGATGGAGAAAAAGTACCAACACCTCGGTGATGGTTTTGAAGGACATACTGTCTGAATTTCGAGAAGAGTGCAGTAACAAGATAAGTTGGATCCGAGAGTCAAACCTCAATTTCATGAAGGCCATAAAGTAAACGGGATTCATACTATTTTACTTTAGTTGTACGTATTATTTTTTAATAAATACGTTTAGTTATTATTCTCAAGCACAAATCTATAGCAACACATCACATATAAACTAACTTAACAGGTCACTATTACCTAATACCATATGACTGGTACCATCCGGAACCAGGGTATCCAAGACACGTAGACAAACACTCTCACCAGTCGGCGATGAAAACGGATACATACCAAACATATTAAAAATTAAAACTATCTTAATCTACTTACTAAAATATTTCATGGCTTTTAAACAAAAAAACATGACGTCAAATAAAGGTTTGATAAAGGAAGCCATTATAAGTTTCTCATTACGAGTTTTCTTGAATGTGTCATATTGTGCTTTGTGCAACATTTATGTGTCTTACACATCCTCTTCACTCGAAGACGAGCACAAGCCAAATGTTTCCTTTTGAATCTGTGTTCATCCTAGCTTTGTCGGAAATCGTCTTTCTCCGTGCATGTCAAAGATAAATTTCTGATAACGTCTGATACATGGGTACTGATTAAGAGCCCATTTCAGAGGGGTGTATTTGCTGGTTTGCATGACCAACTTACGTAACCTATACAGCCTCGTAAATACATCACAGGAACAAGAGACTAGTTTTATTTTGTAAAGGAAGGATATAAAAGTAAGACCTGCTTCTAACTTTTTTGTTTTTTACCTACTTTATTTTTTATCATTTCTGAAATATACTAAAATTGACTATTTTTGACACAGCCTAAAAATATAATAACACAGCTTTTTGACTTTTTATAAACGGCGTTACCAACTTTTAAATTCTTTAGGACCAATTTACTATAAAAATGTTTATAATTCAAAGCTTAACTATCGAGTAATTTGTTATCTACTTAGAGGCTGTAACGCTAAAATCTCGCTCCTTGTTACTAGGGCTATCTCTGGACGGAACACTGTACTATAGAGGGTGGAGCCAAGAGTTGTTTAGGCCACTCTCATCTACTACCTCGCTCCGACTGACACTCAAGACATTCCCACACCAGTCATCACTAAACAAACAAGCCCAAACCAAAGGGTGTTTAATTCATTAATGAATTACGTACTTTTCAATAAGCCAGATATTAATTATTGTTTATAATTTATTTGGCAAACCAAAGTTTACGTGAAACTGTACTACCATTCGCTATTATAAAGTATGGGTGCCAAGTATAGAAAAATATTAAGTATCGATACCTACTTCAGTGTTCTAATGCTCTAAGGCATCATTCTCGTGTCAAATTGACCTACTGTTGACGGAGAAATAAGGGTTCGAATCCCAGTCCTGTCTATTGAGTGTGAATTTTCCTAAATTGTTTCCCTTTCTCTTTCCACGCGAATTTGGGTAAATTACCACTAAGATTCTTCCTTTCTCATTCGTACTCCATTAGAGTAATAACATCTATGCGTGTAAAAAAAATTAAAAAAATTAGGAATGTAACTAACCATACTTAAAAATATTCGACCTAGTAAACTCTGATGCTGCTTGAGTCCGGGTACAGAAAGGAAGCGAGTAGTTTAAATAATCGTTCATACTTTGAATGTACGAACCTTACCATAAAATTCTTGAAAATACTGTATCGCTGTATTCTCCCATTTAATCCGAATTTTCGCTAATCCGAACAATCTTTGGTCCCAATTAGTTTGGATTAACAAGGCTCTTGTGTATAATTTAAGTTTGTATAGGTGTGAAGCCAAGCAATCGTGGCTGTATAATGAATAAAAGCGGAAAAGAACGAAAGCAGAAATATATCCTCGGGTTTTCTCTGACAAGTGTCTTTCCGTTGACGATAATGCTCAACCTTTGATTTGATCTGTCATCACAATGTTTGACAATTGGCATTATCTCCTCAATCCTACTTTCACAATGGATCATCTTCGTGCGTGACCGTTTCATGACCACTCTGATTTCTACATTATTTTCTGAATGTGTCCCCTCAGGTTGTTTTCTGAAGGCGGCAACTACAGCTCCAACGAGGCGGAAAAGCTCATGGAACAGCTAGACAAGCTGGATGAAGACCTGGAAGAGGAGGCGAGTGCTATCCTTCAGACGAATCGAGATATTCAGGACTCTCGGTCAAAAAAGTCAGAGTCAAGGTCGACAAGACCAAAGAAGGGTGAGATAAAAGTTAGTCCTTGAAGCAGTTGAACAAGGTATATCAACAAAATATGGGTGATAAGGCTTTCTAACTAAATCCCAAATCAGGTCAACCATATTAAGTAGTGATAAGGCTTTCTAACTAATCCCAAATCAGGTCAACCATATTAAGGAAAGGTGAGAAAGAAAACTAGCTATCTGACCAGTTGAACGTAGGGGAGTGATGGAGGGAATCATCCCTATCTGAATCAAAGTGGTCTCCCCTCCAATGAGGAAGACTATGAATAAAAAATTAAAAAGATATTCATCAACATTCATATGAGACTTAACGGGAGTTAAGTAATAGAGAACAATAACATATTACCCCCCTTACCTCCAACAAATATCACAACTCATTACCATGGCCGTATTTGGTTACCTCACCCCGTCTTAACATAAATTTGTAGATTAGCCTTTGATTTGAGATGTTTTGGAAAATACATAGAATGGTTTTTCTTAATGTGGGTCGGAGAGAGAGACTTAAAACAAGTGGTGAGAATGAATGGTTGGCACTTTCAGAAATTGCCAGAGATGTTATTGATTTTAAATTCATTGCGCATCTCAATGTTCATTTATCTGTTTTTCTGTTATGGGTTTTTCCTTAACCATCCGTAGCGATGCTTCATAGAAAACCAAGCTAAACCAACTTTTAAAGGGCTCGTGAAGAGTATTATTGACTTAAGGACCAAGACTCAATGTATACAGCAATATATTGCCGTAGGGTTACGGATTATAGACCTTGCGGATACGGAGGATTGTGTCAACCAAACTTTACAGTCAAGTCTTAAACCGAGCTCCCACGCTCGATCTATATGGGGGTGGGGGGGAACCTGACGGTATATTCCAAATTTTAAATAAAGTGTTTAAACTTGATTTCACCCTATAAACTTGACTAGCTGTTGGGCTAACTCTTCAAATCTTTGATAAGTATACTATATATAGCTATACTCCCAAGTTGATGATCTAAACTGACGTTTCGACTAACCATGCACAGTTTGTCAGTTGTGATGGAAGAGCTTCAGTTCAGCGATCTGGTGGTGAGAGTTATCACCGGGTCCAGGCAGCCATTAAGAGAGATACACTGACCTTGAAGCGGCAGGGAAAGCTGCTGAAGGCTCAGCTAGCGGCAGCGGTGACGGATACGCTCGGAAAACACGTGGCTGATACGTGGCCACGTGTGTTTTCGAGCTGGAGAGTAGGCAACAATTCCTTCTGCGGGCTGTTGAAATATATCAAGGTAAGGTTTGAAACTGCGTCATGATACAACAGTACAGTTGGAGATAAAGTTAGGCAGAGGAATCTGTGAACATTTCCACTTCTATGAAAGTGATAAGAAACCACCCACACAGTTGTAAACGTGTCTTATGGTCCCGAATCTAACAGACGTAAACAATGGCCAGTCAAGCGGTCAGCTGGCCTTTTCTCCAGCTATCCAATGAGAAGAGGCAAAGAGAAGCTCTCCAGCCTAAGCTGGCCCGAGGCACCCGTACGCTTTCCGACTATCGCGAGGCATTGTTTGGGAAAATTTTTGGAGCCAGCCCGTGACGTCAAAAGCTTCCTGGCCAGAGTGTTTGTCATCCTAATGGGACGCGCTAGGGGAGATCCAGGAAGCGGCTTGTGTGAGTCGGATACAAATATAATTTAATATAAGATGGAGGAAAAAGTACACTCTACAGTCGTCAGTCTTTAGCTTAACACGGCGACAAGGCTGCGTAAGGACGAGGCGATGGCGAATGGCTTCCATCCTTGGATCCAAAGGAAGTGGGAGGGGTGCAAAAGCATCTTGGTGACAATTTGGATATATTTACAAGAGAATAAATGGAAATGTCAAAATAAATGCTAAAGATATAGAAATTGTTTTAAATAGAATAAAAGAGGCTGTATTTGAGTGCGTGAAAGATGTATGTGGGGGGAGGGGGGCTCTGCGGTGGTGAGAAACTTAAAAAAAAATGCATGGTGGAATGAACAGGTGAAAGAATCAGGGAAAGAAAGAAGCATACAAACAAATTAATGCTGAAAAAGAGTGAAATAGAACGTAAGAGATTGTGGGACACATACATAGGAAAAAAAGAATGTAAAGAAGAGTAAAGAGCAAATTAGATTAAGATAAGGAGAAAGAATGCAGAGTGATTTTGAAGGAAACAAGAATCTTTTCTGGAAGTTGGTAAAGAGAACGAAACAAGGAGTGCAAAGAAAGACCTATGGCATTCATAATGAACGGGTAAAATGGTATTGGATGAGAACAGTGTAAGAGAGCAATGGAGTGATCACTTTGATCAATTTTATAGTGAAAACGTAGAGAAATTTTTAGAAAATAGGGAATATGCTCTGATGAGTGAAATAATCAACTAGATTGAGGTGCTAAAAGCTATGTAAGTGTTAAAGATAAGCAAAGCTGTGGGCGTAGAAGGGATAACAAATGAAATTCCTAAGTGTGGAGGCATGGCACAACTGCCAGATTGTGTGAGTTGTTCAATGTGTATGCTGGGATTTCGAATGTTACTAAATGACTGTAAGAATGCCATAATTGTTCCTCTGTACAAGGTAAAGGCAGTAAGAGTGAATGTAAGAATTATAGGGCAATTAGTTTGTTGAGTATTCCAGGCAAAGTTTTTGGGAGAGTTTTTATTGAAAGGGGTGTGAAAAATTTGCGGACAAGGTTTGGGGTGCGCAATGTTGTTTCATGCCAAGTTGATGTTTAATGGACAGCTATTTACATTGCAAAAGTGATTGAGAAATGTAAGGCAGTAAAGAGAAAAGTTTAATGTGCATTCATTAATTTGCAGAAAGTGTACAATCGGGGAAAAAAAGTATATTATGGGGTTCTGAGAGAGTATGGGGGTGGATGCTGGTTAGTAAATGTAATCATGGCAGTGTATGATGGAAGTAAAGCGTGTATTATGGTGGAGGAGCTTTGAGCGAATGGTTTGACATTAAACAGAGTATTAGAAAGGTTGTGCTATGTCTCCAAGGTTGTTTAAAGTATTCATGGGAAAAAATGCACGAGGGATTTCTTCCGAGGACAAGGGTTTGGGGTACAAATGGACAATGTGAAATATGTGAGTGCTGTATGTGCAGATTATGGCATATTAATGGCTGAGGGGTGAAAGTAGCTTGCAGAATGCACTAAATCGGTTGAATGTGGTGGCGCATGAATGGTCGTATGAATGTTTCCAACAAAAATGATAGTTTTTTTATAATGACAGTCAGGAAATGAATTTTCAGCTTAGTATAAAGGAAAAACTTTTTTAAAAAAAGTGAATGATTTGTGTTCTTTGGGAGAAAGTTCTGTAAAAAGGAAGGATGGAGGTGAAAACGAAGGTGGGGGAAGATTCCGGGGTATTTGGATAATGTGGATATTGCAAGAAGAATGTATAGAAAAAACAAATATGGGGGTATATAAAAGT